>JAPDNY010000005.1:228447446-228649946 GCA_029375565.1 Gekko gecko
CTTGAAAGACTAACTGCGGGGTTTGGGGAGGGGAGGACCAGTGTTCCCTCTAAGCTGAGTTAGCTTGAGCTAGCTCAGTTTTTTAGCCTCTGGCTCGCAGATTTTTGTCTCTGCTCAGGAAGGATGGCTCCAGAGAAAACTCATTTATGCAGTAGCCAAATCCCTCGCTCGCAACTTGAATGCCAGTAGCTCACAAAGCAGAATTATTGCTCACAAGACTCCACAGCTTAGAGGGAACATGGGGAGGGACCTCTGCAGGGTATAATATATCACAGAGTCCACCCTCCCAAGCAGCCGTTTTCTCCACGGGAACCAATCTGTATCATCTGGAGATGAGCCCTAATAGTGGGGGGGTCTCCAGTCACCGCCTGGAGGTTGGCAACTCCACACATGCATGTTTCTGTAGCCACAAAACTTAGGGAAGGTGCCAGCTACAGGGTGGAACAAATAAACAGCAGAAAAGAGCAGGAGTCCCAGTAGCACCTTGAAGCCTAACAAAATTTGCAGCAGGGGACTGCTCACTTCATCCGAGAGCAGGGACTCCCAAAAGTTCCTGCCCTGCAACAAATTTTGTTAGTCTTCAAGGTGTTCCTGGACTCTCGCTATTTTCTGCTGCTATGGACAGACAAACACGGCTACCCGTCTTGAAGTGAGCAGGGAGGCGCGAAAGCTCCTCCCCTGCTGCAAATGTTGTTAGTCTTTAAGGTGCAATTGGACTTTTACTCTTTTCCACAGCTAAAGGTAAAGGTTCCCTTGCTCGAAAGCCAGTCGAATCCGACTCTAGGGTTGCGGTGCTCATCTCCGTTTCAAAGCCGAAGAGCCAGCGCTGTCCGAAGACATTTCCGTGGTCACGTGGCTGGCATGACTAAACACCAAGGTGCATGGAACGCTGTTACCTTCCCACTGAAGTGGTACCTATTTATCTACTTGCAATTTCTTGCTTTCGAACTGCTAGGTTGGCAGGAGCTGGAACTAGAGACAGGAGCGTCATGCGGCACTCACGGGTCTTGAACTGCTGAACTACTGACCTTCCACAGCCTGCAGTTCAGTGTCTTAAGCACTTGAGCCACCTCAGCTCCTTTACACAGACTGCCTCCCCTTTAGTGCCATGCTGGGGGTTGCATGGATGGTCTGTATGGACACAGATCAAGATGGGTAGCCCTATTAGTCTGTCTTTCCACAGCTACAGACAGACTAATAGGGCTACCCATCTTGATCTGTGTCCATACAGACCATCCACGCAACCCCCAGCATGGCACTAAAGGGGAGGCAGTCACTGTGCCCCTGCATTTTTGCCCAAATGGTCATGCTCATTTAGAAGCACCAATTATAGCACATTGGGACCCATTGATCGCCACACTCGCAATCCTCCTACCTGAGACATACCCTGTGAATTCTGCAGAGCTGGTGCGCCACACCTTAGAAAGAGAGTTGCCAACGCTCAAAACACTCCATTTTGACCCAGGAATCCCGGCCCTCTACCCAGAGGTTGGATAGCTGGTTGTCGCAGTCACAAGTAAAGGAAAATCAGCTCCGGACACACTCAGAGGCACTGCCAGCTTTATTAATCGTTTCACATCTTTCCAGGGGTTGAGCGACGAAGGCACTCAAAACAGGTTACAGGGCCGAAAACTGAGACAATAAGAATGGATAAACAGGACCCAGTGCAGGACAGATGTACATGGTATGTGGGGAGTTAAGTCGAACTTGAACTGGATCCATCCAACATTAGCCACATTCCAGAATACAGGGAAATAATTGCCCGTATAATAATAATTGTGATTTCCATGTCCTGAATTCTTAAAAATTCCTCACCACTCTGCAATCTTTTATTTGGTACAGAGACCTTGTTTTTCCCTTGTATCAATACAAAAGCAAGAGGAAAACTGGTAAGTGCTTTTCAAAATATAGTGCAATATCCGGAAATCTTTGCAAAATCTGTGACTTTTAAATCTCAGGGGGAACCAGCTGCAGTGCCTTTTGAGGACAGACCTATGCCTTGGCCTCAACCAAGCTCAGAATCTGGTAGAAACACTCAGAAGGTAGAATCCTCACAAAACAATTACCAGCAGACAAAAAGAAGGTAACGTAGCCTCGATTTGGAAAAGAAAAAAAGAAATACAGCGCACAGCAACTCCCAGGATAGTGCTAGCAGCAACCAGCAGACAAAGACTGCACCTTTGTTACCTTTTGCCCCATAAACTGAGTCCGGTTTAAGACTGCATAGGATGAGAAGCACATGGTGAAAACACCCTAAACCACAAGCAGCTTGGCAGGATTCCTGCTGTTCAGCAGACCGACAGTTCTGAGGCCTAAACAGTGACGTTTCTGAGGCCTAAACAGTGACGTTTCTGAGGCCTAAACAGTGACGTTTCTGAGGCCTAAACAGTGACGTTTCTGAGGCCTAAACAGTGACGTTTCTGAGGCCTAAACTTGACGTTTCTGAGGCCTAAACAGTGACGTTTCTGAGGCCTAAACTTGACGTTTCTGAGGCCTAAACTTGACGTTTCTGAGGCCTAAATAGTGACGTTTCTGAGGCTTAAATAGAGACGTTTCTGAGGCCTAAATAGTGACATTTCTGAGGCCTAAATAGTGACATTTCTGAGGCCTAAACAGTGACGTTTCTGAGGCCTAAACAGTGACGTTTCTGAGGCCTAAATAGCAAATGAACATTTCTGAGGCCTAAATAGCCCCATAAAACATAATCCGTTTCTGAAATGCGGCATGACCCCAACTGACCACATTTCAAACGTGTACAAAATTTCATTTCAGCTCCAAATTCATACCCTCCTAAGACCATGTATGTTTCCCCCACACACTTGAGAGAGCCACAGTCTACAGACCACGCTGCTGTGGACTGTCAACTAACAGGCCTGGAAAGTCAACACAGTCCCTCCAGGGGAAGGAAGTTCATAACCCCCGCTACCACCCGAACCAGTGTGGTCTCATCTTTCCCTCATCCCTGCTGCCATAATGCTTTTCTGCTGTTCTGTTTTGTACACAACCGTCCCGCCGACTAAGTAGGACTGTCCCAAATAAGACACACCTGGATTGTTTAAAAGTGGTATAAAATGTCACTTCCAAGAGGTTCCCCTTCTGGGGAGGAATAGGGAGGAAGGGAGCAAAAGTCTGCCCTACACTACGAAAAGAGAAGTTTGTTGTACATTAAACATTTCAATCATTTTTTAAAAAAAGATCTCCAATGTGAAGACTTGGAAAGAGGGACTGGACGTCCATCAGGCTGGATGGTGCTAAGATGGCCTTGTCTACTTTGTACCTCCGTCGACTTAAGAGGAAGTAAAATAAAAGGAGTGAAACTCCCGGAGCAGAACAAGTTGGGAGAGCACATGACCACATGTTTGCTCTTGTGATAAGGTCCAGGGGAGAAGTACTCAATACAGGGGTGGGACCTTTGCCCCTCCTGGAAGGTCAACATTTTGCCCTGCATCCCAACCAAACTTGTTAAAGAGCAAGGCCGTATCATTGGCCCATTTTACAGATGAGGAAAACCGAGGAAGACATACGGGGAGAGCAAATGAAGGCAGCCCCGGTCTGATCTTACGGAGGCCATGCCTCTCCCCTCCCACTGAAATAGTAGTGCAATTTTTCCTTCTTGTTTGTGCTTTGCCGGTGTCCCCACAGGGAAGGCCTCGAGGGTCCCTCGCACAGGCGACAGCAAAATTCTTCCCTTCAGATCACCAGCAGGGAACATGTCCCCGGTCTCTCTACCGAGGAGCACCCCGCAGTCGATACGGTTCAAAGTGGAGAGCGAGGCCTCTTCCTGGAGAGGCTCTGGCAGGCCACCATCCTTCACAAGTTCCCCGAGATGCCGGCTGCCGTCAGCTTGGCCTCCATCTCCGCCTTGGCTTCAGCCTCTTTGTACTGGCTGGGAAACAAGCTGTTGCCCACCAAGCTGGCCATGCCGTCTGGGTCGCTCTCCCCGGAGAGCGGGAGTGGGGCAGAGAGGCCGGAGGGGAGGGCGTAAGGGTCTAGGAGGAACTCGGGGTCTGCCCCGTCGGGGAAGTCCGTGGCGCCGGGCAGCAGGACGTCGCTCAAGCTGGGGCTGGCGTAAGAAGTGAAGTCGGGGAGCAGGCCATAGTCATCGAAGGTGTGGGGCAGCGTGATGTGCTCCAAGCCGGATAGGAAATTCCCGTCTTCCAGGTGGGACATGGGGCCAGCTGGAACCAGAGTAGCGACATTACCACCCCTCGCTCCTTGGCAAGGCCGCTAAGATGACGCAAAGCCCTCCCTCCAAATAAGAGACAGGCCTCTCCAGTCAACATTCCACCCCCCATTCAGTTTTTGAACCCAAAATTCCTCTGGAACGCCAGAATAACTAAATCAGGGGTACCCTCAAAGAGCCCCATTATGCCTCAGGTGCCCAGCGTGATGATGTCACGCCAGGCATGTGATGTGGGGGATGCTCTAGCACTTGGGTATAAAACTCTATGGTGACCATAGACTCCCCGCCCCATTGCTAGAGCATCCCCCCGCACAATGTGCTTGGTATCATGATGTCACTTCTGGGTGACGTCATCACAGCGTGTGCGATTTGTGCATGGACCAGAAGACTCCAGGAGCTCCAGGTGGGACTTGCACCAAACTGTCATTGCACCCCAATGAGGTCCCTGTGTCCCCGTCTCCCCCAGTTCCATCTCCAAATCTCCAGGAGTTTCCCACCCTGGATCTGGCCAGCCTAGCCCCAACTGAGACAGGCTTCGGCCTAGTCTCACCTGACTGACCTGTTGTCGGGGTCAGGCTGAAATGGTCCATGTAGCCAGGCTTCTTCTTCTTCCTCTTCGCTTCAATCCTGTGAGGATCTGGCGAGGCAAAAGCCAAAAGGAAACCGTGAGGGCCTTTATCGCATTGAGCCACAGAGTGCAGAGTCATGAAAAAGACCGACTCGGGAACCATTTCCTTGGGCGGGGGCACGGGGGATCAAGAGCACACAAACCTGGGCCAGAGAGCTCCTCCAAGACATCCGGCATGCCCTGTTTCCGCTTCTTGTTCACACGGTACGTATCTGCAGAGAGAGGCAACCAGGCTTATCAGCGCGAACCGCAAGCAGAACTATTCAAGTCTTTTGAGAGAAAGCAGACAGAGAAGAAGCTGAATAAGAGAAAGATTTCACCGAGTGTGGGCATCATGCAGAGAGACAGCATACAGGGATGAAGGCTGAGCAGGAAAGGATTCATTGGGTCGACACGTATTCTGCTCTGAAGAAGCCTCGTGAAACAGGTGTTGGAACAAGCCTGTCTGCGGGTTTGTGACTTTTACGCTCTTTGTCTACAATCCAATACTCTTACGAGAAAGACACAAAAGACTGGCTGTTTGTAAGAACTCTAGACAATTGGCCTGTGCTGTCGACATCCTGGAATCATTTTCTGATGTTTATTCTTGTATGAATGTACAGAAATGCATTAGCATTAGTATTAGTATTGATCTATTTTTTAAAAAAAAACCTAGAAGAGAGAGATATTCCCTTCGTAAATATATCACGGTTGCCACTGACTATTTTCTGCTCACTTATCCCGTGATCTCTCTTTGGTTATCTTAACTTCCAGGTGGTAGTTGGATATCTCCTGGGATTTCAGCTGATCTCCAGGTAACAGAGATGAGCTCAATTGGAGAAACGGGCTGCTTTGCGGGGTGGGCTCCAATGTTCCCTCTAAGCAAAAATTCTACTTTGTGAGCTACTGGCATTAAAGACGTGAGCAAACGATTTGGCTGTTACATAAATTAGTTTGTTCTGGAGCCATCCTTGCTGAGCTAAGACAAAAATGTGTGAGCTGGAGGCTAAAAAACAGTGAGCTAGCTCACACTAACTCAACTTAGAGGGAACACTGCTCCAGGCCTGTAGCTACAGCGGGGCATCTTGGGGCCCAGCCCCCTCACTTACTACCATGGCCCCCTCTGACTTCCCATCCAGTCCAGGGCCCCCCGACTTCCAATTTTTTATTTGTGGCACTCCTTTGGGGGGTTGTGGGGGTGTCTGTGCGGGGTGCCCCCGACTTATTTAAAGCCCCCCCCCCCGAATTAAAAAATCCTGGCTACGGACCTGGTGGGCTCTATGGCATTATACCCCTTTGAGGTCCCTCCCCTTCCCAAACCCCGCCCTCCTCAAGCTCCAACCTCAAAATGTCCAGGAATTTCCCAAACCGGAGCTGATAATCCTCACGGGACTGCGTCCCCAAAAAGGACTGGGGTTCACATGTGGGCCCTCTCAAAAGGATCTATAATGGCAGCAGACTTTTCCAGTCCTGATTCTCTTGTTGACTTGGGAGAGGTTTGCGTGTGTTCTCCTCCCCACCTTCTACAATCTCATCCCAACGGCATTCTTCCATTTTAGGAATCTTTGCTGTTAGGAACTCATTAGCCTATTAGGCCACACCCCTGACAGCACAGCTCATTAGCCTATTAGGCCACACCCCCATGTTACCAGAAGGGTGGTCATCCAGCCACACCCACCGTTTGCTGCTGCTTCTGTTTACCTTGTTTGTTGTCCAAACCCAGGGCTTTTTTTTGGAGCAGGAACTCCTTTGCATGTTAGGCCGCACACCCCCTAATGTAGCCAATCCTAATAAGTTTCTGCTGTTAGGTGTGGCCTATTATGCTAATGAGTCCCTGCTGGGTGTGGCCAACTCAGGAGCTAGCCGGAACTCCGTTCCTGTGCGTTCCTGCCCAAAAATAGCCTTGGGTTCAATCATTATACTATCTTGTAATCCACTCGCTGATCGCCGGATGTTCTCCTAATTTGTAATCCGTGTACTAAAAAAAATTAACCAGACTTGTAACCTGCCCTGCCTCCCGGTGAGAAAAATGTACGATAAATGGAAATAATAACGAACAAATGAATAAACATCGCAGGCCCGGTGGCTTTACCCACTCCCAAACTTCGTTACAGCTTCTTAATTTTGGTTCCGTTACTTTCTGGTCAGATTCATAAAACACAGGGGTTGTTCGTTAGCCTTTAGCCCGCTCTCCGGCACTGACGTCGCTGTCCGTCTCAGATGGCCAGTCAACCTGATCATTTTAAAACCCTTTTTTAAAAAATATCTTTTTTTTATATACACTGTTAACCCAGTATCAATTACAACTGTATTTTTAAACCTCCCATTTATTTCATTACTAGGGTGGGTTTCCCTGCTTTGCATAGGTTGACTCATTTTTATTTTTAGTTCCGCTCCCCAAAGGACCACTGTGGTACAGAGAAAGAAACCCTGAACCTAATAATGCCATTGGGAGGGAAAGGCAGCGTGGTCTAGCCCAGCCTCATCAGATCTCAGTTGCTTAAGTAGGGTTGGTACTCGGAAGGGAGACCACCAAGGAAGACTCTGCAGAGGAAGGCAATGGCCGACCACCTCTGCTTCTCACTTGCCTTGAAAGCCCCTTGCTGGGGTTTAGAGTTGCCAGCCCTGGGTAGGAAAATGCCTGGAGGATCTGGGGGTGGAGCCTGAGGAGGGCGGGTTTTGGGAAGGGGAGGGACTTCAGTGGGATGTAAAGCCATAGAGTCCACCTTCTGAAGCGGCCGTCTTCTGCAGGTGAACGGACGTCTGTCACCTGGACATCAGTTGTAATCCCAGAAGATCTCCAGCCAACCACCTGGAGGTTGGCAAACCCACAGGGGTTGCCATCAATTGGATGTGGCTTGACGGCATGTTACACACATGCATAAGAACATCAGAGAAGCCCATGTTGGATCAGGCCGATGTCACACAGTGGCCACAAACCCCAGGTGCCATCAGGAGGTCCACCAGTGGGGCCAGGACACTACAAGCCCTCCCACTGTGGACCCCCCCAAGCACCAAGAATACAGAGCATCACTTGCCCTAGACATAAGAACATAAGAGAAGCCAGTGTTGGATCAGGCCAATGGCCCGTCCAGTCCAACACTCTGTGTCACACAGTGGCCAAAAACACCAGGTACCATCAGGAGGTCCAGCAGTGGGGCCAGGGCACTAGAAGCCCCTCCCACTGTTGCCTCCCCCCCCGAGCACCAAGAATACAGAGCATCACTTGCCCCAGACATAAGAAAATAAGAGAAACCTGTGCTGGATCAGACCAATGGCCCATCCAGTCCATCACTCTGTGTCACACAGGGGCCAAAAATACAAGGGGCCATCAGGAGGTCCAGCAGTGGGGCCAGGACACTACAAGCCCTCCCACTGTGGACCCCCCCAAGCACCAAGAATACAGAGCATCACTTGCCCCAGACATAAGAACATAAGAGAAGCCAGTGTTGGATCAGGCCAATGGCCCATCCAGTCCAACACTCTGTGTCACACAGTGGCCAAAAACACCAGGTGCCATCAGGAGGTCCAGCAGTGGAGCCAGGACACTAGAAGCCCCTCCGACTGTTGCCTCCCCCCCCCCAAGCACCAAGAATATAGAGCATCACTTGCCCCAAACATAAGAACATAAGAGAAACCTGTGCTGGATAAGGCCAATGGCCCATCCAGTCCAACACTCTGTCACACAGCGGCCAAAATATACCACGTGCCATCAGGAGGTCCAGCAGTGGGGCCAGGACACTAGAAGCCCTCCCACTGCTGCCCCCTCCAGCACCAAGAATAGAGTGCATCACCTGCCCCAGACTGAGAGTTCCCATCTATACCCTGTGGCTAATAGCCACTGATGGACTTCTGCTCCATACGTTTATCCAATTCCCTTTTGAAGCTGTCTATGCATGTAGCCGCCGCAGCCTTTGGCAGTGGATTCTCTGTGTTAATCAGGGCTTTTTTTGTAGAAAAAGCCCAGCAGGAACTCATTAGCACAATGGGCCCCACCCAACAGCAGAAACTCATTAGCATATTAGGCCACGGCCCCATGTTACCAGAAGTGTGGTCATCCAGCCACACCCACCTTTTGCTTCTTATTCTGTTTACCTTGTTTGTTGTCAAAACCCCAGGGCTTTTTTCGTAGCAGGAACTCCTTTGCATGTTAGGCCACACACCCCTAATGTAGCCAATCCTAATGAGTTTCTGCTGTTGGGTGTGGCCTATTATGCTAATGAGTTCCTACTGGGCGTGGCCAACTCGGGAGCCAGCCGGAACTCCTTTTCTGGGCGTTCCTGCCCAAAAATAGCCCTGACGTTAATCACCCTTTGGTCACACCAACACTCTAATGTCATTATTTATAAAACCTCTAAACCCCCCGAATATTTAAGTCTTCTTTATATCAGGGTAACTACCTACAGGGGTCAGAGATCTGAACTGGTCATGCCCACACCCTTTCAAGCCTAGCTTAAGGACTACAAACTTGGTTTTTTTGGTCCGTTGACAAAAGTGGAGACTCTCAGGATACAGAATTCCCCATTTAGCAGAATTCACAGACTGGATTCATTGGCAAGTGCTTCGAAAAGACGCTACCCCAAATTTCTAACTGGGTGCACACGATGTAGGGGAGGGGCTATGGCTCAGTGGCAGAGCATCCGTCGGGCATGCAGAGGGTCCCAGGTTCGATCCCCAGCATCTCCAATTAAAAGGACTAGATCAGGGGTGTCAAACATGTGGCCCGGGGCCAAATCAGGCCCCCAGAGGGCTTCCATCAGGCCCACAGTTGAACTGTCCATCTCCTGCTTCCAGTTCTGCTGCTGCTGCTGCATCATAGCTTGCTTCATAAGAACATAAGAACATCAGAGAAGCCAATGTTGAATCAGGCCAATGGCCCATCTAGTCCAACACTCTGTCACACAGTGGCCAAAATATACCAGGTGCCATCAGGAGGTCCAGCAGTGGGGCCAGGACACTAGAAGGCCTCCCACTGTCCCCCCCCCAAGCACCAAGAATAGAGGGCATCACCTGCCCCAGACTGAGAGTTCCCATCTATACCTTGTGGCTAATAGCCACTGATGGACTTCTGCTCCATATGTTTATCTAATTCCCTCTTAAAACTGTCCATGCTTGCAGCTGCCACCACCTCCTGCGGCAGTGAATTCCATGTGTTCATCACTCTTTGGGTGAAGAAGGACTTCCTTTTATCTGTCCTAACCCGACTGCTCAGCAATTTCATGGAGTGCCCATGAGTTCTTGTATTGTGAGAAAGGGAGAAAAGTACTTCTTTCTCAACCTGCTCTATCCCATGCATAACCTTGTAAACCTCGATCATGTCACCCCTCAGCCGTCATTTCTCCAAGCTAAAGAGCCCCAAGCGTTTTAACGTTTCTTCGCCAGACTCTCTTAAATCGCTCAGCCATTCCATGTTTCAAACTGGGTCCTAGACTCAGAACGCTGAGCATGAGATCTCTGTGGGGAATGTCGATAAATCAAAAGGAGGTTTGCAGCTGACAGAGCCAATGTTTGAAGCATGTTTTTATTTTAGATTTTTAAAAAGTCTTCGTGTTTGGGTCCTTTATAAAGTTTACATCTCTGCTACCTGGCATTACATTTTATGACACACACGCGGCCCGGCCCGACGAGGTCTCATTTACGTCAGATCCGGCCCTCGTAACAAATGAGTTTGACACCCCTGGACTGGATGGTAGGTGATATGAACGACCTCTGCCTGTGACCTTAGAGAACTGCTGCCAGTCTGAGTAGGCAATAATTGAAATTGCTGGATCAATGGCCTGGATTCAGCAGCAGGCAACTTCATGGGTGTACCTTATGAGCACTGCATCCATGTAGCTAAAGACGCAAACCACCACTCCCCCTCCCAATCACTACTCCCGCTTGTTCACTAATCAATAAAACTGATGAGCCAGTCAGGCCCGTAGCCAGGATTTTGTGGCTTGTGGGGCAAATTTTGTCCTGGTGGGGCTGAAGTTCTCCGTGCAGAAAGAAAAGCCATTTGGCCAGTAGAAAGCTGTTACCGGGACAGATCTCTAAACTGCAAGCCGTCGACCACTTTAGATGACAGTTCTCAACCGCTGCAAGTTAATCGCTTCTGCCAGCCTAAGCGACAATTCCGAGAACAAGCCGGAGGGTGGGGGGTGATGACTTCTGTAGTCAAGAAAGCTAACACTTAGGCTGAACAACTCTCTTAAAGGAGACCAGTTTCATGATACAGAGTTCGTTACGGGATCCTAGAGGTCACCTACTCCAACCCCCTTGCTCAGTGCGGGAATTAGTCGACTACAGCACCCCACTCTGCTTAAAGGAGCACACGGCTTTTTAAAAAATGTTTTAAAATGATTGGAAAAAAGCATTTACAAGAGAAATCCTTGTGGGGCTGTGTCTTTAAGAAAGCCCCCCCAAAAGCCCCAACTTAGGTACAGGCTTGTGAGCAGCGGATTCGGGACAGGCAATGGGAAGTACTTCTTCACACTAAACATATCTCCTGGAACACATCAACACCAGATGTAGAGACGGTCACTACCTGGGATGGCTTTAAAAGGCAATCTGACAACTTCGGAGGAAACGTCTGTCAAGGAGTATTAACCACGACGGCCAAATGGAACCTCCGTGTTCAAACGCAGCGTACCCCCTGAATGCCAGCTGCTTGTGAATGAGGGGAGGAGAGCAGCAGGGGAAAGCCGGGCTTCCGTGCCCTTTCTGTGGGCATTCCCGGGCGCCTGGTTAGCCACTACAGGAGACAGAGGCTGGGCCTGATGGACCGCTGGCCCGACCCAGCAGGGCTCTATATGAATAGGACCACTGGGTTGGGAGACGAGGGGACGGGATTTACCGTTGTCCTTGGGCAGGTAGAGGAAACTGAAGGGGTCACTGGAGACGCTGTCCGTCAGGCGCCGCAGGTAGACCTCCACCTCGACCGGCTCGGCAATGTCCAGGTGCTGGTAGGGCGGTGTCTTGAAGACGATGGCGATCTGGCGGTGAACGTCGGCTTGGGAAAAGTCAGCCTTGGCCTCCCAAGAGTCCTTCCGGAAAACTATGGAGATATCTTCTGCACGGGGGAAGAGAGAAGGTGGTGGTATGGAATGCACACAAGGCCGGGAAGGGAGTCAGTGGCACGGAGGGAAAACACAAAGGCAGCCCTTTTGTCTGCCGATGAGAAGCGGAAGCAAAGATTCCCCAAACCAGCAAAATAAAGTTTCCAGGCAGGTTTTATCGTTGAATCTGTTATTATTCATTCATGTAACGTCTCGTGTTAATTTATCCTCGACAATGAAAAGAGAAGAAGAGGAGATTGGGTTTCTACCCCGCCCTTCGCTACCCAAAGGAGTCTCAGAGCAGCTTACAATCTCCTTTTTCCCTTCCCCTCCCCACAACAGACACCCCGTGAGGTAGGTGGGGCTGAGAGAGCTCTCTTGAGAGAACTGCTCTAGAGAGCACAGCTCTGAGAGAACTTGTGACTGACCCAAGGTCACACTAGCAGCTGCATGTGAAAGAGTGGGGCTCAAATACAGTTCTCCCAGGTTAGAATCCTCACTTCTAACCACTACATCAAACTGGATCTCAGAATGTCGGGAAAGGCCCAGTCCAAAGCCAGAAACAGGGCTAGATAGGACTAACAGTGGTTATTTCGCATCCCTGTCCTCAGTAATTTCAGACACAGGAGAAAAAAATAATGGGGCAGATGCCATCAATCATGACACTCTAGGAATTTCCCCCAGTCTCTATTGTAATGACCATAGAGCAGCTGAGATACCAAAAGCTTCACCCAGAGGTTCAGTCACATCCTCCAAAACTCCACCCAGAACTGATGTCACATCCTCTCTGGTCTTACCATAGAGACTGGGGAAGTTGCTAGAGCAGCATCCGGTTAGTTGGAGGGGAAAAAATATTTTTTTTGCATTGGCTTAAAGTCCAGCAGAGAGCCAAACAACACGGTGCCAGTTTGGTACAGTGGTGAAGAGCGGCAGACTCTAATCTGGGAGGACCGGGTTTCAGCCCCCACTCCTCCACATGAAGCCCGCTGGTTGACCTTGGGCTAGTCACAGTTCCCTCGGAGCTGTTCTCTCAAGAGGAGTTCTCTCAGAGCTCTCTCAGCCCCACCTGCCTCACAGGGTGTCTGTTGTGGGGAGGGGAGGGGAGGGGAAGGGAAAGGAGATTGTAAGCCGCTCTGAGACTCCAAGTGAAGGGTGGGGTATAAATCCAATCTCTTCTTCTCTTTCAGCTCCAGACCCCTTTCCGCACATGTTGAGGACCCAATCCAAATCAGCCCACAAACGCCTGATAATCTAAGCTTCACTTGCGAACGTCCACTACACCTCAGCTTAGCAGGACCCAGAAACAACATATCTAGGGTTCTCAGCTCCTGCCTGAGAAATTCCAGGAGATTTGGGGGCTGCATCCGTAAAGGGGAAGATCTGGCCGATTTTCTTCACTGCCGCTCCTACAGGACCCACCAAGATCACCTAGGAAAGTAACCCTAACCCCCATCCTCGCTCAATGTTCATCCTTCTAGGACTAACAGTTTAGTGTAGTGTTTAAGTGTGCGGACTCTAATCTGGGAGAACTGGGTTTGATTCCCCACTTCTCCACTTGTACCTGCTGGATGACCTTGGGCAAGCCGTAGTTCTGGCACAGCTGTTCTTGAAAAAGAGCAGTTTCTGTCAGAGCTCTCTCAGCCCCACCTACCTCACAGGGGTGTCTGTTGCGGTGAGGAGAAGGGAAAGGAGTTTGTAAGCCGCTCTGGGACTTCTTTGGGTAGTGAAGGGTGGGGTAAAATCCAATCTCCTTTGGATTGGACGGGACAGATGTGGCCCACAGCCCAGCTGTTGATGGACGGGGCCTTCGAAGAACCCTGGCGTTCTCAAGGCTTACCTTTCTGGACTTTGTCACACAGCAAATAGAGTTCCTCTCCACCTGCGCAGGACCCGTACTCCTTATTCATCCGGTAGATCTTCAGCTCCGACGTGTTTGTGGACTCTGCGCACACCAAGGTTTATGGAGTCACAATCTGGCTTCTGTTTCAACCATAACCCATGTTTCTTCACGCTTTCCACACACACAAAAAGCACAGACACACAAACCGAACACCCCTCTCTGGAGCAGTAAAGATCAGGAGAGACCCTGCATGCACCACTCTTCCCACCAACAAAGGTGAGATGGCTCGTTGCGATGGGCAGGGTTCTCCAGAGGAAACCCTGGTTCTCTGTGCAGGGCACACCTACATTACAACCAGTAGTTTAACTTGCGTAGTATTCCCCTCCAAAGAAGCTCAGAAATTAACAGGCAAGCAGAACAGGGTTCCCCAATATGCCGCCTACTTCCCTTGGTGTCTGCTGAGGTTTTCAGAAAGTCAGTGGGGCCGTGTAAGTCAGGGATTGTTATTAGCTGCCCTTTTTCAAACGAGAGGGTTTTCCAGTGGAGGGTCAGGAAGAGTGGTAAACACCTGGGCTTCCCTTAGGCAGCGTGTGTGGTTTCATTCCCCTTTCAGAATTTCCGTCTTCCCAGGAGGTGTGAGGTATTCCCTTTGGCCCCGCCTCCGGAGGCAGCCATTTTGGAATGGCGCTCCCCACCCTCTCTCAAAATTCCAAAGGCTCAAAACAGTTTGGGGGAGCCCTGAAGTAGAAGACGAACAGGGCATTTTGAATACACACACATATGGTACCCCAAGATTTCGGACTATAAACCAAAGACCAAGTGCTTTTTGCTGTACTGCCTTGGGCAGAAGTCCCTTTACAATATTGACAGTGGGTCCGCAATACATACAGAATGAAAATATCAGAAGTGCAGATAAAAATACCAGTATCTTGTTACCTCACTCCAATCCAATCTGTCCTTCACAGGCTTATTTACAAGACCATAGCGTAATAATTACATGGTAATATAAAATATCTTGATTTTTAAAAAAACACTACTGTGTGATTGAACAAATTTAGAGTCTAGTGGCACCTTTAAGACCAACAAAGGAGTAGTCAAGGAAGAAGAAGAAGAAGAAGAAGAAGAAGAAGAAGAAGAAGAAGAAGAAGAAGAAGAAGAAGAAGAAGAAGAAGAAGAAGAAGAAGAAGAAGAAGAAGAAGAAGAAGAAGAAGAAGAAGAAGAAGAAGAAGAAGAAGAAGAAGAAGAAGAAGAAGAAGAAGAAGAAGAAGAAGAAGAAGAAGAAGAAGAAGAAGAAGAAGAAGAAGAAGAAGAAGAAGAAGAAGAAGAAGAAGAAGAAGAAGAAGAAGAAGTAGTAGTAGTAGTAGTAGTAGTAGTAGTAGTAGTAGTAGTAGAGGAAGAGGAAGAAGAGGAGGAGGAGGAGGAGGAGGAGGAGGAGGAGGAGGAGGAGGAGGAAGAGGAGTTTGGATTTATACCCTGCCCTTCACTACCCAAAGGAGTCTCAGAGTGGCTTACAAACTCCTTTCCCCTCCCCTTCCCACAACAGTCACCCTATGAGGCAGGTGGGGCTGAGAGAGCTCTGACAGAAACTGCTCTTTTTCAAGAACAGCTCTGACAGAACTATGGCTTGCCCAAGGTCATCCAGCAGGTGCAAGTGGAGGAGTGGGGAATCAAACCCGGTTCTCCCAGATTAGAGTCCGTGCACTTAACCACTACACCAAACTGATATGAGCTTTTGCGTACATGCACACTTTTTCAAATATACTGGAATGGAAGGCAAGTTTCAAACTTATAGACAGGGACTGAACAGCAAATTAACGTGTAACAGGGTGATGTTTGAGATATGCAAAGTCAAAAATAACAAGCTAAGGTTATGAGGTCCACAGTGGTAAGGCAATAAAGATGTCAAAAATAGCAGATAAGTGTCTAAAGGTGTCTTTTCTAATTGTGGGAAGCAAACGGAGAATCTCCATTCTCTCTTGCCAGGCACGGAGATCACTTAACAGCACTTGAGACTTAACTACCATTCCGATGTATTTGAAAAAGCATGCACCCACACAAAAACTCATACTTTGAATAAACCTGTGTCTGTCTTAAAGGTGCCACTACACCCTAAATTTGTTCCACTGTTTCAGACCAACCCAGCTGACCATCTGGAACTAATGTGTGATATTCATTTAAAATTAACTCAGCGTGGTCACGGGTAAAGTCCAAGTTTTTTTTAGAATCTGAGTTTGTCTTGATCCCTAAGAAATGCCTGTTTGTTGCCCCAGGATTTTAACCAAGGCACGAGGGTTCCAGGGCTTCACCACAAAACTCACTTCCAACATCAGGACTCACCTTTGGGGAAAGCACACCTGAGCCCGTGCAGAGTTCCTTTCCCTCGCCATCAACCCACTTGGGGCTTACATTACATATCCACCAGCAGTGTTCCCTCTAAGCTGAATTAGTGTGAGCTAGCTCACAGTTTTTTAGCCTCCGGCTCACACATTTTTGTCTTAGCTCAGGAAGGAGGGCTCCAGAGCAAACTAAGTTATGCTGCAGCCAAATTGCTGGCTCACAACTTTAATGCCGGTAGCTCCACAAAGTAGAATTTTTGCTCACAAGACCACACAGCTTAGAGGGAACATTGTCCACCAGTGCTCCCTCTAAGCTGAGTTAGTGTGAGCTAGATCACAGTTTTTTAGTCTCCGGCACACACATTTTTGTCTCCGCTCAGGAAGGACGGCTTCTGAGCAAACTAATCTATGCAGTAGCCAAATTGCTCACTCACAACTTTTAACATCAGTCGCTCACAAAGGAGAAGTTTTGCTCACAAGACTCCACAGCTTAGAGGGAGCACTGATATTCACATTCCTTGGGTATTTTCGGCCAACATCCTGCAAGAACAATGGATCGGGCAGATCCCTAACACCCCGCCTCTGACTTTGCTGGGTTTTGCCCTCGGTTTCTCCCAGGGCTCTTTTTCTAGAAAAAGCCCAGCAGGAACTCATTAGTATAATAGGCCACACCCTGACACCACAGCACATTAGCATATTAGGCCACACCCCCATGTTACCAGAAGTGTGGTCATCCAGCCACACCCACCTTTTGCTTCTTATTCTGTTTACCTTGTTTGTTGTCAAAACCCAGGGCTTTTTTTGTAGCAGGAACTCCTTTGCATGTTAGGCCACACACCCCTGATGTAGCCAATCCTAAAGAGTTTCTGCTGTTGGGTGTGGCCTGTTATGCTAATGAGTTCCTGCTGGGTGTGGCCAACTTGGGACTCTGTTCCTGTGCGTTCCTGCCCAAAAATAGCCCTGGTTTCTCCCATTATATGCCTTTATTGGCACTGACTTTCCCCTCCCCCAAATCCGCACCCCACCCCCCCCGGATACTTACTCTTGTCAAAGATAGGCTCCGAGAGGACGGGGCTGAGACGCCGTATCTCTCCCGTGGCGTCCTTGTAGGAAGCCTGAAAGCAGATCCGCACCACGTTCATGTCGACCTCTTGGTGGTTCTTCAGAGAGCCGGCTGTCCGAAGAGAGGAGACATTTGCAAACCGGGTGCAGTGGAGTCGATGCAAACTCATGCAGCCAAGCAAGCCTCTCCTCCCGCTGCACCCACACTAAGGTTTCCAACTCCAAGTTGGGAAATTCTTGGACTTTTGGGCGGTGGGAAGACACCTTGGGAGGGCAGAGTCCGGGGAGGGAATTCAGCAAGGATGCGATGCCACAGAGCCTATCCGCCATTTTCTCCAGGGGAACTGATCTGTGTAACTGACTCAAGAGGGCGTAACAGGGAATAGGACTGCACCGTACAAAACACACACTTACCTGGATAAACAACTCAGGACTAAGGTTGCCGGGTCCCTCCTGTCAACCGCCAGGGATGGGGAGAATTTACCAGTAGAAAGAAAGAAGGCCTGGACCACGTTGCCGGTGTCGCGCAGGAAGTGATGTCATCACACCAGCGACTTCCGAGCAATGCTCTGGTACTTGGACAAAAAACTCTGTGGTAAAACCAGCCTCTCCCATAGAGGTTCTGCCCAAATACCAGAGCGTCACCCAGAAGTCTCTGGCGTGATGATGTCACTTCCTGTGAGATGCTGGCAACATGGCCTAGGCCTTTTTCTTTCTACTGGCAAGTCCGTCCCTGCCAGCTAGCTGGTTGATGGCTGGGGGGCAGGGCCTAGCAGTGCCCTCCCCTTCCTCCACCAGGCATTCAGGCAACCTAATTAGGGATTGTGGTCTATACTATTTCATACAGCTTACTGTAAAAGTAGGACCGATTCTCCCCATCTCTTCCCCGGCGAGCCTTGCACTCCTCTGAACAGTATCTTCCAGTGGTCCCCGGCCCCAAAGACATCCGCTTAGCCTCAACCAGGGCCTTTTCAACTCTGGCCCCGACCTAGTGGAACTCCTTGCTGAGCAAGGGCCCTGCGGGACCCATTACAGTTCTGCAGGGCCTGCAAGAAGGAGTTGTTCCACCAGGCCTTTGGGTGAAGCGACGGCTGTCCAGTTATATCCAGCCTCCCCTGCTCCACCCGTCCTGTTCATTCCGTCTTAATGGTGCTTGGCACCCATCTCCCAATCAGCTGTTCCCTCTGGGCATACACGGAGTGTCTTCTGGGAGCTTCCGTAAACCTTTCGCCATCTTGTGGTGACGCCACTGAGGTTTTAAACTGGATTACTTAACCAGCCCTCATGATGACCTCAAGGATCAAGGAAGGACGGGACCAGTGTTCCCTCTAAGCTGAGTCAGTGCGAGCTAGCTCACAGTTTTTTAGCCTCTGGCTCATGGATTTTCGTCTTCGCTCCGGAAGGATGGTTCCAGGGCGAACTAATTTATGCAGTAGCCAAATGGCTCACTCACATCTTTCATGCCAGCAGCTCGCAAAGTCCAGTTTAGTTTATTGTCTTAGCCATTGGCCATAACAACACAAAATAAAACAAAATACAACAAACTTTATACATCAAAGTGGGGAAGACCCTTCAATGACTTGCAGTAAGTCCTAAACTCATTCTTATCTTTTTTTGCCGCCAGCGCAAACAAAGCCATTCTGCTGGTAACATGTGCATCTGTATCAGAGAGCAAAAAAACCACCAGATCCTGATCTGAGGTTCCATTATGCAGAGGTACAATAGGATAAATAAACCTTTGCCTGAGTGATTCGTGCCACACGCATCTCAAAATGTAATGCTCGACATCATCTACCTCACCCACACCACATTGGCATATTCTAGAGGCGGCAGGGGTACTCAAAAACCGGCCAACGCAAACCATTGAAGGTATGGCATGGAATCTTAGCTCGCAAAGTCGAATCTTTGCTCACAAGGTTCCACAGCTTAGAGGGAGCCTGGGACAGGACTAGGGTTGCCAAGCTCCAGGTGGGGCCTGGACATCTCCCAGCATGACAACCAATGCTCCCTCGAAGCTGCGGAGTCTTGGGAGCAAAAATTCTACTTTGTGAGCTACCGGCATTAAAGCTGTGAGCGAGCGATTTGGCTGCTGCATAAATTAGTTTGCTCTGGAGCCCTCCCTTCCTGAGCGGAGACAGAAATGTGTGCGCTGGAGGCTAAAAAAACTGTGCGCTAGCTCACACTAACGCAGCTTAGAGGGAACACTGATGACAACTGAGCTAGAGCTGTCAAGGGGTCAGTTCTCCTGGAGAAAATGGCTGATTTAGAGGGCGGACTCTGTGGCATTATGCCCGCTTTAAGCTCCACCCCAAATCTCCAGGGATTTCACAGCGCGGAGTCGGAAACCCTCGTTGGAACAGAGGAAGCGGAGGAACGGTTGGCGTCAGGGAGAGCAGGCCAAGCTTGAGGAAAAGGTTGAGCTTCTCCCGCAAAACGTTGACCTGAACGCAGCACCTGCTAGGCCACGGTCCCAAGCCTGAAGGAGGCGGGGCTGAGAAATGGGGAGCGGCACGGATGACCCCGCACGCCTTCCCAAAAGGAAACCCTGGCCTCCCGAGTCCGGCCGCGGCACTCAGAAGGCCTTTCTCACCTTTAAAAGGGTCGATCCCAAGATGGAGCTTTCTCTCGATGGATTCCTCGATATCTTTCTTCTTGACGCACTGGATCCCAAGATTGTTAAAACTAAAAATTGAGCAGGGGAGAAGGTGGCAGGTGAGGAACTGATTGATTGATTGAGATTGGTCTATGCCAGTAAAGGTTTGACTGAGTGAGATTGGATTTTATAGCCCACCCTTTGCTACCTGAAGGAGTCTCAGAGCGATTTACAATCTCCTCTCCCTTCCCCTCCCTACAACAGACACACCCTGTGAGGTAGGTGGGACTGGGAGAGCTCTTTCGGGGACTGCTCTTGAGAGAACAGCTCTTGAGAGAACAGCTGGCTGCATGTGGAGGAATGGGGAATCAAACCAGGTTCTCCCAGATTAGAGTCCCTGCTTCTTAGCACTGCACCAAACTGGCCCTCTCCTTCCTTACAATCTCCTTTCCCTTCCCCTCCCCACAACAGACACTTTGTGAGGTAGGTAGGGCTGAGAGAGCTCTTTCGAGGACTGCTCTTGAGAGAACAGCTCTGAGAGAACTTGTGACTGACCCAGGGTCACACCAGTAGGTGCATGTGGACGAGTGGGGAATCAAACCCGGTTCTGCCAGATTAGAGTCCACGCTCCTAACCACTACACCACACTGGAGCAGCCGGGACAAAAAGGAAGAGGAGGGAGGAATTGCTTTACTCAGTTCCCACCCCTTCCCTATATCCCAAGTTTGGAAGAGAGAGTAGCTCATTCGGCTCACCCTCCTATCCGTCGGTTCAACTGGGACGGCTTTATTCTGCAGGCAGAAAGGGGCCCTCGCCCAGGGTCCGCCACCACCAAGGGGGCCCACCATGTGCAAGAGAGCGACTGCGCCCCATCCAGCGTGCGAGGAAAGTTGGACGAACAAGCCCCGTCTTGGATAGAGCACGCAAGCACGATCTCATCAGATCTCGGAAGCTAAGCAGGGTCGACTCTGGCAAGTACTGGGCTGGGAGACCTCCTTGGAATATCAGAGGGAGGAGGTGGGGGCAGGCTTTATTCAGCCGCCTCTCTGGATATCCTCCAGGTCCCCAGTAGGGGTCAGTCATGAGAAGTCGCCATGACTTCCAGGTGCGCGTGTACACACAAACAAAAAATACCAAAAAAAAGAGGAAAGTTGGACGAACAACACATGTTGGCCCCCACCCCAATAAAGACCGAGCAGGCTCCTGAGCCCTTCCTCTGTACATTCAATCAGGGTTAAAAAGTGATTAAGAACATAAGAGAAAAGCCAATGTTGGGATCAGGCCAGTGGCCCATCCAGTCCCACACTCTGTGTCACACAGAGGCCAAAAATACCAGGGGCCATCAGGAGGTCCAGCAGTGGGGCCGGGACACTAGAAGCCCTCCCACTGTTGACCCCACCCCCCAAGCACCAAGAATACAGAGCATCCCTTGCCCCAGACTGAGAGTTCCTATCATAAGAACATAAGAGAAGCCAAGATTGGATCAGGCCAATGGCCCATCCAGTCCAACACTCTGTGTCACACAGTGGCCAGAAATACCAGGTGCCATCAGGAGGTCCACCAGTGGGGCCAGAACTCCAGAAGCCCTCCCACTGTGGACCCCCCCAAGCTCCAGGAATACAGTGCATCACTTGCCCCAGACGGAGAGTTCCTATCATAAGAACATAAGAGAAGCCAATGCTGGATCAGGCCAATGGCCCATCCAGTCCAACACTCTGTGTCACACAGGTGCCATCAGGAGGTCCAGCAGTGGGGCCAGGACACTAGAAGCCCTCCCACTCTTGCCCTGCCCCTTCCCTATGAAGAAAGGTTAAAACGCTTGGGGCTCTTTAGCTTGGAGAAACGACGGCTGAGGGGTGACGTGATCGAGGTTTAGTGATTAACACATGGAATTCACTGCCACAGGTGGTGGCAGCTACAAGAATGAACAGTTTCAAGAGGGAATTAGATAAACATATGGAGCAGAAGTCCATCAGTGGCTATTAGCCACAGGGTATAGATAGGAGCTCTCAGTCTGGGGCAGGTGATGCACTCTATTCTTGGTGCTGGGGTGGGGGCAGCAGTGGGAAGGCTTCTAGTGTCCTGGCCCCGCTGCTGGATCTCCTGATGCCACCTGGTATATTTTGGCCACTGTGTGACAGAGTGTTGGACTAGATGGGCCATTGGCCTGATTCAACATTGGCTTCTCTTATGTTCTTATGCCCCCAGGCACCAAGAATACAGGGCATCCCTTGCCCCAGACCGAGAGTCCCTATCTATACCTTGTGACTAATAGCCACTGATGGACCTCTGTTCCAGATGTTTATCCATTTCATATAGCATTACCTGGCTCTCAACTATTGAAAAGAAAATCCAACAATTCGGCTTTCTAATTGATTTTTCCCCCCTCCCCTTTAACAGATCTGCTATCTTTCAAAACATTAAACACAGGCTTCTGGACCTAGAATTTCATAAACTAAATTCTTTGCAGCCTTATTTTTCTTCTCAGGCCAAACTAAACCTTTCCGTTCAGCAAGGGAAAATGGCCAGTTGCCTTTACAACCCAGAGCACCCTTCTCATCGTAGAGCTTTTACATCAGCATAACTAAGTATTTCCCCTTCGAAAATATTAACTGGCCGGTATAACATAGTCCCCTTCTCGCGAAAGGAAATGTATCTGTCCTTTAGAATCGATAGATTCAATCCATCAGATCATCTTGGACTGCCAACTGCACACAGGCCCACGTAAGAAACCCCTTTCCTCTCCACTATACCCTAAACATTATATTAACGATGACAGAATAATACGACGTTTATTAAATGACACAAACCCGGACATCGCAGCTCTGGTTGCTACACTTTTGGCTAAAGCAGTCAAAGATAGACACAAGCTCTCTGTATGACCAGTCTTATTTTGCTGTCTCTCTAATACCTTCTTGTTCATATTTTGTCACGCTATGTATTTTATTATGCCATTAAAGGTATTTTGATTGACTGATATAACAGCATCAGTGCTCGTACACACTGTAAGACAGCATCCCTGGTCGTGCGGACGGCCAGCGTGTTCGGTCGCGAGCAGAACGTGCACAGTCTAATGCGCCTTTTGCACAACAACCCCAGCCCGAACTGCACAGCAATGCTCTCCTGGAAAAGCATCAAAGAATTCCGCAGCCTCACCTGTGCTTGGGGTTAATTCGGGGCTTCAGTGTCACCTCACACAGCCCGTCGTGGCAGTCCTTTCCCACCAGGCTGTGGGGGTGGATCCGGTAAGGGCGGTCTTTCCACACCAAGCACGCCGTCACCTTCACTTCCGGGTTCCCCTCAAAGTTCTGCAGCTGGAGGAGATCAAGACCAAACCAGTAACATTCCTCAGATGTTGACCTGAACTCAGAACTCAAGACAGGCCGAAAATATGAACCTGTGTATTCCCCCTGTCCCTGGCCTCTGGCAAGAGGGTTTCCCCAGTCACAACTGACCTTTCACTTCCCCACAAAAGGCTGAATTGTGCTTTAGGCGCTCATTCGTTGACAGTTCACCTGCAGCGCTCGAAATGTTTGTGTCCATTCCATTACCTCACATCAACCCGGGCTGTAGCCAGAGAGGCTGTTTTTAATAGCCCTTCTAATAGGGAGCATTTCCAGAAAAGTCATCACAAGTCAATCCTTGCGCCCGCTACCAATCTCGATACATGGTTCTCGTTTTTGCACTCTAAGCCCCACCTTCCCCGACGGTGGGCGGAGCTTCCCTCACAAACGGGGCCTGCACCCTCACCTCGATGGACGGCAACGTTTTGTTGGTATCGGTGCTGCATTCGCCCAGGATGCTTCCCGCAGACCGGCCTTCGCACTGGTACCGAAAGCGCATCCCTCGCTGTTTGGGCTGCTCAGTGATCACCAGCTTCGGGGGCGGCCAGGCCACGTCCTCCACCGCGGGACTAGGGGAAGAGGGCCAGGAGATCTCCGGGCGCCCACCGCTAAGGAGCGAAGGGAGAGAGGTCGTCCCCCTGGGAACCAGCGTCAAGTGGTTGAGGTTCTGAGAGAGCTGGGAGGCCGAGGAATCACGCGGGACATGGGGGGAGGAGTAGCCGGGGGGCTCGAAAGGCTCCATGCTCAGATGCGAGAGGCTTATCCCCATCGGCTCGACGGGTCTCGGCACCCCCGTTGGGGAGGCCAAACCGGGGCACCTGGAGATCAGGTTGGCCAGCCCGTTCACAGAGACCTGGGGAGAGAGCGATGCAGAGCCCAGCCCGAAGCCATCCTCCTTAAGGAACTCGTCGATGATTTCTGGAAGGCAAAGCGAGAAAGAGAAGAGGGTCGGTTCCGAGCCCGGTTCGAAAGCCCTGTCGTGCCTCAAAGACCAACAAAGGTTTTCGGGGCGTGAGTTTTCGACGCTGGCGTCACAGAGCCCAAACGTCCACGGCCCTTCAGCCCGGCGTTCCTCCTCACGTCTCATGTTCCTCGCCAGTTCCGGGTCCTGCTCTTTCGAAAGCCGGCGTGGTGTAGCGGTTACAGTGCTAAACTACGACCTGGGAGACCCAGGTTCGAATCCCCACTCTGCCCTGGCGGCTTGCTGGGTGACGTTGGGCCAGCCCACCTCACAGGGCTGTTGTGAGGATAAAATAAGGAGAATGTTGTGAGGTGCTTTGGGGCCTCGCTGTGGAGAAAGGCAGGGTATAAATAGATACGTGAATGCAATTTAAGGCTAGACCTTCCCTGACTTTTCAGGGGCAGCCCATAACCATCCCACGGGGACCCACCAGTTTCTGCCCCGTCCCTTGCAACAGGCCCAGTCTGCGCCGTGGGACACACTTCACCCACCGGCCTCCTTTCCCCTTCTTTCAAGTCCGTCTCCCACTTCCCAGGGGTCCAAATCCCACATCCCGGCAGGGCAGGTTGTTGCTGAGATATTGGGCAACTTACATGCACATACGAATCCATCCTTTAGCCATTCACTGATGACTACCACACACTGATAACTATACCCATAGGCAGGGCTTCTTTTGTAGAAAAAGCCCAGCAGGAACTCTTTAGCATAATAGGCCACACCCAACAGCAGGAACTTATTAGTATATTAGGCCACACCCCCGACAGCACAATTCATTCGCATATCAGGCCACACCCCCATGTTACCGGAAGTGTGGTCATCCAGCCACACCCACCTTTTGCTTCTTATTCTGTTTACCTTGTTTGTTGTCAAAACCCAGGGAATTTTTTGGAGCAGGAACTCCTTTGCATGTGAGGCCACACACCCCTAATGTAGCCAATCCTAATGAGTTTCTGCTGTTGGGTGTGGCCTGTTATGCTAATGAGTTCCTGCTGGGCGTGGCCAACTCGGGAGCCAGCCGGAACTCCGTTCCTGTGCGTTCCTGCCCCAAAATAGCCCTGCCCATAGGCCAGGGGTATATCCTCTTAAATGCCGCCTTCCTCCTTACCTGAAGCATGCCGCGCCCCCAGACCCCAGCGTCCTTACCTAATTCATCTGCAAAACACAAACAAAAGATTTTTGATCAGAACCAATTACTTCCCACACGTCTGCATGTCTTAAGCAGTTGAGGACATTCACAACATGGTACAGAATTCGACATCCGGAACAGGACAGTTTTCATCAAGTTTCTAGACCTTAAGAGGGCAGAGCGATTGAACACCAGGGATCTTTTTTTTCTTCTTCTGAACACTACGGCGACGAACACCCGAATAGCGATTCCAGGATTTGAAATAAAGTCGACGCTCTGGGTCAACAAAGAACTGGTTCTTTTTGCTGTCTTTGTCGCATCTGCCCGCGCTCCATGAAGGACTACAGCATTATCGGACCAAAACAAAGAAAGGGGCCTCGTAGCGCCGTACAAACCGATTGCGGCGCAAACTTTCAGGATCGGATCCCGCTTCATCGGATGCGACAAGCATATCCCCAGCCTGGCAGATTTATACCCATTGGACAGAGGCAAAAGAAATGTCAATTGCAGGGGCAAAATGTTAATGCAGAGGAAGAGGAAGAACACGTGATCTTTCCACGCAACACTCAGTGAGGACACTGACTGCGCACCCAGGAAAGTCGGGACTGTCATTTATTTATTTAACTGCACTTGTGAACAGTCAGGTTTCTCTCTTTGGCACCAGAGGCTTTCCTTGCCAATTTCTCCAGCTCGTGTGCTACTGAAAACTCGGGAGTGGGCCAGGGAAGTAGAAGAAGAAGAAGAGATTGGATTTATACCCCGCCCTTCACTACCCAAAGGTGTCTCAGAGCGGCTTACAAACTCCTTTCCCTTCCCCTCCCCACAGCAGACACCCTGTGAGGTAGAAGAAGAAGAGATTGGATTCATACCCCGCCCTTCACTACCCAAAGGTGTCTCAGAGCGGCTTACAAACTCCTTTCCCTTCCCCTCCCCACAACAGACACCCTGTGAGGTAGAAGAAGAAGAAGAGATTGGATTCATACCCCGCCCTTCACTACCCAAAGGTGTCTCAGAGCGATCTACAAACTCCTTTCCCTTCCCCTCCCCACAACAGACACCCTGTGAGGTAGAAGAAGAAGAAGAGATTGGATTCATACCCCGCCCTTCACTACCCAAAGGTGTCTCAGAGCGACCTACAAACTCCTTTCCCTTCCCCTCCCCACAACAGACACCTGTGAGGTGGGTGGGGCTGAGAGAGCTCTTTCGAGGACTGCCCTTGAGAGAACAGCTCTGACAGAACCCATGACTGACCCAAGGTCACACCAGCAGCTGCATGTGGAGGAGTCGGGAATCAAACCCGGTTCTCCCAGATTAGAGTCCACGCACTTAACCATTACACCAAACTGGACTTTTGAAACACATGAACACACACAAATCTGCCTTATACTGAATCAGATCCTTGGTCCATCAAAGTATTGCCTGCTCAGACCGGCAGCAGCTCTCCAGGGTCTCAGGCGGAGGTCTTTCACATCCCCTCGTGCCAGATCCTTTAACTGGACATCCTGGGGATTGAACCCGGGACCTGCCATAGCCCTCTCCATCTCCCCAGTCAGCGGCAATCTGACCTATTTTATTTGATGCTCGGCATGTAGAAGGTCCCAGGTTCAATCCCCGGCTTCTCCAGTTAAAAGGATCAGGTAGGAGGCGATGGGAAAGACCTCTGCCCGAGACCCTGGAAGAGCGGCTGCCAGTCCAAGTAGACATTTCTGACTGTGATGGGCCAATGGTCTGATTCGGTATAAGGCAGCTTCATATGTTCATATTTTCCCACAATTCCTTGCAAGCCCTCTCTGACCGGAGGAGGAGGAGATTGGATTTATATCCCACCCTGCAATACCCAAAGGAGTCTCATAGTGGCTTACAATCTCCTTTCCCTTTCCCTCCCCACAACAGACACCTTTGTGAGGTAGGTGGGGCTGAGAGAGCTCTCTTGAGAACTGCCCTTGAGAGAACAGCTCTGAGAGAACTTGTGACTGACCCAAGGTCACGCCAGCAGCTGTATGTGGAGGAGTGGGGAATCAAACCCAGTTCTCCCAGATTAGACTCCATGCTCTTAACCACTACACCAAACTCCTACACTGTACTGGACTGTATTATTTTCTTATTGCCTTGTTGGGCACCTTGAGTAAGAAAGAGCTTTCGGATGAGTAAATTCTTGCAGCAAATTGTTTCCCTTTGCCTGATCCACGGCGGACGGCCCCCCATCCCATGCATACGAGATGCTCCTAATCCTTACCGGAGGTCTCTACAGTTGGCTGCATCATAGACAAACCGGATGCCGAGAGGGCCGCTCCTGCAGAGAGACGCGCATACAAGATGTTAGAGAAGTGGCCTTTTATTATCCAAACTCCAAAAGTCGCCCAATCCAGCCTCCTAAACTGGATTTCCCATCCCCAACCGGGCCGCATCATCTGGATCAGGCAAGGGTCAGCGTGTTACTTCCACACACACCCCAGAGGCGTCTGAGACCAATAAAGGAAGAACAGTTCACATAAAACAAGATTTCAGCATCATCGGTCAATTTGACCTCGGAAAATGTACCTTTTAAACCCAGATTAAGCCATATAATTTCAGGTTTTAAAGAAAAGGATCAGCAATGCTCCCTCTAAGCTGTGGAGTCTTGCGAGCAGAAATTCTGTGAACTACGGGCATTAAAGTTGCAAGCGAGCCATTTGGCCTGCTGCATAACTTAGTTTGCTCTGGAGCCATCCCTTCCTGAGTGAAGACAAACATGTGTGAGCCGGAGGCTACAAAACTGTGAGCTAGCTCACACTAACTCAGCTTAGAGGGGACACAAATCTCAATAATCCGAAAAACAACCTTGCGGAGCGGGCCAGCGTTCTTCTCCCCACTCCGGGATGCGCTGAACGCAGACGGAACAATGGTTTGCCTTCAGTCACTAGTTTGCGGCCCAGGCATGTTTCGAACTCGGGATTTCCCGGCTCACCTTTTTAGCCACTCGGCCACAGCAACTCTTGAAAGCAAAGGGCCGCTGTACTTTCGACAGTCGCACAGCAAGCAGAAATCTAGCAAGGAAAGACTCTCCCTGTCACTGCACCTGGCGTTCCTTCACCCTCCCCCCAAAAGTAGACCATGCTCCAGCTGCTGGATTGTTGCACATCATTGGGTTCCTGAACAGTGGGGGAAAGTTTGCAACCTCAGAATGAAACTGCCTGTTAATGGGGGGGGGGCTATTTTTAATCACCCCGATTCGTACAGAGCGATAACTCTGTCTCATGCTACGCTCACGCAATCTTAGACTGGGTGCCGCCTGCTAATAAGCCCCTCTCCACACGGGGCAAACACACAGACCCCGGGTTCAAGCATTAAGTTGCCAGCTTTTCCTACTGCCCCCCGCTCCAGCGTCTTCAACGGCAGTTTCATCTGCAGATCGTTGCAGACCGGGAGGGTTTGTTTTCGCGGCGTGAATGAACGTCACCTGTGGGTTCCTGCAGACCAAGCGGCAGCTAGAGGCACAGGACTGGACCAGCTCTTCCTTTCCTTGACCAGTTGACGACTCTACCCTGTCACCCCAGTTCGGTACACCCCTCCCGAAGAAAACGCCTCTCCCTTTCGCACCACCAGTTTATTTTCATTGCACCCTAGTCCAGGGGTGGCCAAACTGGGGCTTGGGAGCCGCATATGGCTCTTCCACACATATTGTGCGGCTCCCGGCAGGGCGGCTGGGGAAGCTAAACATTGTGAGCAAAGAAATATCATTGGACAAATAAATAAGAACATAAGAGAAGCCAATGTCGAATCAGGCCAATGGCCCATCTAGTCCAACACTCTGCGTCACACAGTGGCCAAAATATACCAGGTGCCATCAGGAGGTCCAGCAGTGGGGCCAGGGACACTAGAAGCCCCCTCCCACTGCTGCCCCCTCCAGCACCAAGAATAGAGTGCATCACCTGCCCCAGACTGAGAGTTCCCATCTATAGCCACTGATGGACTTCTGCTCCATATGTTTATCTAATTCCCTCTTGAAACTGTCCATGCTTGTAGCTGCCACCACCTCCTGTGGCAGTGAATTCCATGTGTTAATCATTAAAAAATATCGTTATCAAAATCCGCTTTTACCCCTTTTTGTTATTATTTTTTGGCAGTCTCGTTTATTGTTAATAAAAAGCAAATCTGCATATTTTTCAATTAAAACATGTAATATCTGTTCACGTCTTTCGGCTCAAACATCTGATGTTTATTCTGTGTGGCTCTTGCGTTAAACAAGGCTGGCCGCCCCTGCCTTAGTTTTTCCAGGACTGGAGACCAATGCTCCTTCTAAGCTGGGGAGTCCAGCGAGCAAAAATTCTACTTTGTGTGAGCTACCGGCATTAAAGTTGTGAGCGGGCGATTTGGCTGTTGCATCAATCAGTTTGTTCTCGAGTCGTCCCTTCCTGAGCGAAGACAAAAAAAATGGGCGATCCAGAGGCTAAAAAACTGTGAGCTGGCTCACACTAACTCTGCTTAGAGGGAGCACTGCTGGCGATCCGTCTTCTCATCGCATCCCCACTTCCCAAGGTCCAAAAGCCACTCTCTGTGTCTATCAGGCCAGGGTTGCACTTTGTCTCCCAGCTAGAATCACCAGCCTCCAGGTGGTAGGTGGAGAGACAGAGAAGAGCGCACAGGTACAATAATTCCGTCTCGCAAAAATATCCCCCACTGATTTAAAACCACATGCCCCCACCCACCTTGGTTTAGACCACCGCTATCGCTAACACGCATACTCCCAGACCAGCTGGTCCCTGGGCTCTCGACCCAAGAACAGAGGAAGGTGCCTTTGGCTGATTCAGACCATCGGTTCATCAAGGACTTGCCTACTCAGGCGGGCAGCCGCTCTCCAGGGTCTCAGACGGAGGTCTTTCACATCACCTGCTGCCTGGTACTTTTTAACTGGAGATGCCAGAGATTGAACCTGGGACCTTCTGCATGCCAAGCAGAGGCTCTGCCACTGAGCCTAGGCCCCTCCCCAAACACACATGAAGACGCCTTACGCTAAATAAGATCATCGGTCAGTCCATCAGTGTCAGAATTGCCTACTCAGACTGACAGCCGGTCCCCAGAGTCTCAGGTGGAGGTCTTTCACATCACCTCCTGCCAGGTCCTTTTAACTGGAGATGCCGGGGATCAAACCTGGGACCTTCTGCCTGCCAAGCAGAGGCTCTACCAATGAGCCACAGCCCCACTCCATGGCTCTCCAGGGTGTCTTTCGCATCACTTTGCCTAATCCTTTTAACTGGAGATGCCAGGGATCGAACCTGGGACCTTCCGCACGCCAAGCTGACTTTCTGCCACCGAGCCACAGAGCCCCCGCTTCAGGGTCTCAGGCGGAGGTCTCTCCCATCACCAGCTCCCCGGTCCTTTTAACTGGGGGGTGCCTGGGATCGAACCTGGGGCCTTCTGCATACCAAGCAGGCGCTCGACCACCGAGCCCTTCCCTATGAGCTGTACCGGGGCACGATCCCGGGAGTTGGGCTGCAGAGATGTCCCCAGAACAAGCTGCAAGTTCCCCGCTGCCCCGGGCCTGTCTGCACTCGCCCGGCCGCCCCCCCCACCCCGGTCTCCCGATCCTCTCCCCCTGCCTTACCCACGGGGAGGCGCAGCATCTCTTCCCGCTCCTTCTCCGGCGGCCGCCGCTTCCCCCGGGGGCTCCTCATAGCCCGGGCCAGGCCCCAGCGTGTCCCCCCCCCCCCCAAATCGCCCAGTTTTTCCTCTCTCCCCCCTCCCCGCTTTGAAGAACGCCGAGGCCGCTTGGAATTCCCCTGCCCCGCCGGCTGCTGCCTCCCGATTGGCCGCCGGCGGTGATGAGCTCATCGCCGTGGAACGGGAAAGCCCCCTGACAAGCCGTAAAGGGGCGGGGCCGACCAGCCTGGGCTAAACAAACCCTAACCCCGGGGGTGGGGAGTAAAGGGAGGCTCTTCGGGGCACGGGCCAGGCCGGGGTGGTGGGGGTGTTTCGGTGTCCCCTCGAAGCTGAGTTAGTGTGAGCTCGCCCGCAGTTTTTTTTTAGCCTCCAGCTCACACCGTTTTGTCTCAGCCCCAGAACATGGCTTCCTCTAAGCTGTGGAGTCTTGTGAGCAGAAATTCTACTTTGGGAGCTCCTGGCGTGAAAAGTTGTGAGTGAGCGATTGGGCTGCTGCATAAATGGCTTTGCTCTGGAGCCCTCCCTTCCTGAGCGGAGACAGAAATGCGTGAGCCGGAGGCTAAAAAGCTGGGAGGTAGCTCACACTAACTCATCTTAGAGGGAACGCTGCTCCAGAGGGAACTAATTTATGCCGTAGCCAAACCGCTCGCTCAGGACTTTAATGCCAGGAGCTCACAAAGGAGAATTCCTGCTGGCAAGACTGTACAGTTTGGAGGGAGCGTTGCTGGGATTGGGGGCAGAAACCAAGAGGCTGCCTTGGCTTCCCTTCAGGGCTGGCCCCTGGAACACACTGGCAGGACCTTCCCCCGCCATCAGTGCCCACCCCTATTGAGTATTCACAGAGGTAGACTGCCTCTGGAAAAGGGGGTTCCATTGAGCTACCGGGACTAACTGCCCACTGGTGGAACAAAGTTTCAGTCCGGGGTCATCTTTAAGTCCAACAAAGTTTAATTCTGGGTATAAGCTTTTGTGTGCATGCATGCTTCTTCCGATGCATGCAGAGGAAAGCTTCTACCCAGAATTCGCTTTGCTGGTCTTAAAGGTACCACGGGACACCAACTTTGTTCTATCGATTCACTGTCTCCATCGGCCACCATTCTCACAGAGACACAAAGCGGATTATGCTGGGCAAATCGGTTACAGTCCACACAAGAGAGACATCTGATAAATGGCTCCAGCTCGGAAACTATGAACAGAGATAAACAGTGGGCGGTTCTGCATCTAGCATTTGCTCCACATTTTCTCAACTGGGAGGAAAACGTGCAGCTCAAAACCACATTCGATTACCGCAGGGCAGCGCCCTGTACTGACTGCAAAGTCACCCCTGAACGGCCATAAAACAGCCATAAATCTATGCAGAAGGTACCATGAAACCCGATGCTCAAAGAAAGTCAAAGCCGGCATGCAATGCGGAGGGCGCCATAAAATCGGATGCTCAAAGGAAGTGAAAGCAGCATGCCATGCAGAGGGGCATTTCTGTTTCCAACCCGGGTTTCGTAAAACGACGGAGGGAAAAGCCAATGCGGAATCAACCGGTGTGTCCTGTTTTAATCTATGTTGTTTTAAACCGTTTTTATTAACCTGTAATATTGCACTGATGTGTTTTTAGAACTTATCTGTGGGGAGGTCGGAGTATAAATGGAAAGGAATAAAAATAAATAAATAAGTAGTGTACAGGTCAAGCCGATCGATGGGAGGAGACATCTAACGAGCAATTTACTAGGAGCAGGATTACTGAAACCTGAAACAGCACAACATAGCATCTGAGCACAGGTACAGCGAAGTACAATGGTATTACATCAGTAGAAAACAATGAAATGACAATAGGGAAAGCAAGAAATTGCCAGTAGATAAATAGGTACCGCTTTGGAGGGAAGGGAACAGCGTTCCGTGCACCTCGGCGTCTACTCATGCCGGCCACATGACCACAGAAAAGTCTTCAGACAGCGCTGGCTCTTCGGCTTGGAAATGGAGATGAGCACCGCACCCCTAGAAAACCTGTCTTAACGCCATTTTGAGTCCAACGGCACCTTTAAGACCAACAAAGTTTAATTCTGGGTATTAGTATCTCAAGAAGTGTGCATGCGCACAAAAACTTAACCCCAGAATTAAACTTTGCTGGTCTGAAAGGTGCCACTGTTGCTTTAGACCAAACTTTGCTCTGTTGCTTTAGACCAACACGGCTAACCACCGGAACTTATCAACCATTACATGTTTCAGTGTATCTGAATAAGTGTGCATGAACATGAATGCTTATACCCAGAATTAAACTTTGCTGGTCTTAAAGGTGCCAGTGGACTCAAACTTTGTTCTATTGCTTCACACCAATATGGTTAACCACCTGAATCTATCGACCATTGCATGTTTCAGCGTATCTGAAGAAGTGCGTGTGCACATGAAAACTTATACCCGGCCAGAATTAAACTTCATTGGTCTTTAATTAATTATTGTATGCCATTGTGTGTAGAATAGCCAGGAGATCCTAAGATTGTCTGGCAGCCAACAGTTCTAGCTCTTTAGCATTATGGGGTCTGAACTGGCAGAGACTGACCAAGGGAGGGATCTTGCAGTTGTAGTAGATAACTCAATGAATATGTCTAGACAGTGTGTAACTGCAATAAAGAAGGCCAACACTCTGCTGGGGATTATTAGGAAGGGAATTGAAAACAAATCAGCCAGTATCATAATGCCCCTGTATAAATCACTGGTGCGACCTCATTTGGAATACTGTGTACAGTTCTGGTCGCCACGTCTCCAAAAGGATATTATAGCATTGGAAAAAGTGCAGAGAAGGGCAACTAGAATGATAAAAGGGTTGGAACACCTTCCCTATGAAGAAAGGTTAAAACGCTTGGGGCTCTTTAGCTTGGAGAAATGACGGCTGAGGGGTGACATGATCGAGGTTTATAAGATTATGCATGGGATAGAGCAGGTTGAGAAAGAAGTACTTTTCTCCCTTTCTCACAATACAAGAACTCATGGGCACTCCATGAAATTGCTGAGCAGTCTGGTTAGAAAAGATAAAAGGAAGTCCTTCTTCACCCAAAGAGTGATTAACATATGGAATTCACTGCCACAGGAGGTGGTGGCAGCTGCAAGCATGGACAGTTTCAAGAGGGAATTAGATACACATATGGAGCAGAAGTCCATCAGTGGCTATTAGCCACAGGGTATAGATAGGAGCTCTCAGTCTGGGGCAGGTGATGCACTCTATTCTTGGTGCTGGGGGGCAGCAGTGGGAGGGCTTCTAGTGTCCTGGCCCCACTGCTGGACCTCCTGATGGCACCTGGTATTTTTGGCCGCTGTGTGACAGAGTGCTGGACTAGATGGGCCATTGGCCTGATTCAACATTGGCTTCTCTTATGTTCTCTTATATTCTTATGCACCACTAAGTGGCAAGCCCGACTTGTCTTTTAAGGCAAGAGACGTTTCAGAGGCGATTTGCCATTGCCTGCCTCTGCGTCACGACCCTGGTCTTCCTTGGAGGTCACCCTTCCAAACGCTAACCAGGGCTGGCCCTGCTTAGCTTCCGAGATCTGACGGGATCGGGCCTGGGCTATCCAGGTCAGGATGTTAGCCTTATGGGTGCCACTGGGTTCAGGTTTTGTTCTGTTGCTTCAGACCCACACAGCTACCCACCGGAATCTATTTTCACAAAAGGCTCCGTTTTACGTAGTTTGTGGAATGACGGAAGCGGGGGAGCCTTCCTGGCCTCTTCAGGCAGGGTATTCCACTACGGAGCATCCACGCATACAGTTGTGGGTACCACTGTTGGTACTGATGCACAGATCTATGACCTGTGTGACCCCTGGGCCGAATTGGAATCACACAGTCAGAGAGCCAACGAGTCAGATGAATATCTGTTTATTGCAATGGAAACAGGAAATTCAGGGGCTGAGTACATCAGCCATTCCAAGCCGTATTCTGCCGTAACCAGGAAAGGGCAGAAGGTCTTATACCCCAAATGACATCACATATTGTTTAAACATGAAAGGATCTCTAATTGGTACCCAGCAATTAACACCATACAAGCATCATTTTGACATCATTGGTCTCTCCCCGGGCTGTTTTTGTAGAGAAAGCCCAGCAGGAACTCATTAGCATATTAGGCCACACCCAACAGCAGGAACTCATTAGCACATTGGGCCACACCCCCTGACAGCACAGCTCAGCCTATTAGGCCGCACCCCCACGTTAACAGAAGGGTGGTCACCCAGCCACACCCACCTTTTGCTTCTTATTCTGTTGACCTTGTTTGTTGCCAAAACCCAGGGCTTTTTTTGGAGCAGGAACTCCTTTGCATGTGAGGCCACACATCCCCAATGTAGCCAGTCCTAATGAGTTTCTGCTGTTGGGTGTGGCCTATTATGCTAATGAGTTCCTGCCCCAAAATAGCCCTGGTCTCTCCTGATACTGGTCATGTATGTCAGTGATTGCATTTGGTCTATCTGGTCTTCAGAACAACGGAAACGTTGAGAGAACACTGGCCTCGCTTATGGAGAGCTAGCTGATAAGGGCTGTGATTCACCGTTACCCTTAGCTCTTGGCGTCCTTGCAGCTCCTAAAAATCATTCCATCTATAGAGGCTTCTTATGCCAAAAAAAATGCAATTATAAAATATACATGTTCCGCTAGAAGTTTCTCCAATCAGAAGATTTTAGGTTGCATACCAAGATCTGAATCTATTATGATTCACCTTTTAAAGGCACAGGAGAGAGACAGTGTCAGGTTATCAAGGAGAGAGTCTCAGAAACCACATTCATTTCCCCCTTGTCCTACCTGCAGGTGGTACCTGCAGACGGCCCTGGAAAGAAGAGCAGAAATGATGCGGTGGCACACAGGAGGAGAGGTGGCGACCCGGAGTAGCCGTTAGAATGTCACACTAGGATCTGGAAGACGCGAGTTCGGATTCAGTCTCTACCACAGAAGCTTGCTAGGAGACCTTGGGCCAGTCCCGCCCACGCTCAGCCTAACCTACCTCGCAGGGCCGTTGTGAGGGGGATAAAAATGGGAAAAGGCAGGGCCTGTAGCACATCGGGGTAGAGCATCTGCTTTGCATGTCCCAGGTTCATTCCCTGGCCTCTCCAGTTAAAACATCTGCTATTAGGTAACATAATGGGAAGACTGGGGGGGGGAGAAGATGATGAAGACGAAGAGGAGGAGGAGATTGGATTATACTCCTCTCTTCACTACCCAAAGGAGTCTCAAAGAGGCTTACAATCTCCTTTCCCCTCCCCTCCCCACAACAGACACCCTGTGAGGCAGGTGGGGCTGAGAGAGCTCTCCCGAGGACTGCCCTTGAGAGAACAGCTCCGAGAGAACTTGTGACTGACCCAAGGTCACACCGGCAGCTGCATGTGGAACAGTGGGGAATCACACCCGGTTCTCCCAGATTAGAGTCCGCGCACCTAACCACTACCCCAAACTTTGGGCCTCCTCGCTCCCACGCTCTAACTGCTGCACCACACTGCCACGGCGGCCAACTGACCAGAAAACAAACCAGCCTGTTTTGCTCCTGTGTCTTTTACCAGCAGGGTTTAATCTTCAGGAAGCAGACTTGTGTTGCTCTTCCAGGGATGCAGAAGCCTCCTTCTTAATGGCTGTTCCTGCTATTGCTGCTGTAACCTGCTTTTTGGGATCAGCAAGGAAGGTGGCGTGTAAAAAGCTGGCACGAGAACAGAGCCTTGCGGTTAAAGCGAACGTGGGTTAACTCGGGTGTACGCCTGCGTGCGTGTGAACGCACTCGAGCGCGCAACGGGCACGCGGGAACGATCCGCTCCGGCGCCCATTCCTCCCTGACCGCGCGCAAAAGGGGAGGATTAGAATCCAGGGCTAATGGCACGAAACGGCGCTGCCGGAAGGGGTTCCCACGCTTTCTGGCCACCCTTACCCGGCTCTCCGCTTTCTCCGGCGGTCTCTCCAAGCTGCAAACGTTCTCCCTGAGCTCCCTTTTCTTCCTCCTCCTCCTCCACAGTTTCAGTTTTGGGCGCCTGCATTTCCCGGCTCATGTTTTTGAACAGGGTGGAAAAGATCAGGAACTTTTCCCGATTCCGGGAAAGGAGAGACGGAGCGGATCCGGATTGGCGGAGGGGGGAGGGGAGGGGCCCAAGCGAGAGCGGCTTGACCGGAACCCGCAGCCCCTTCCCCTTTTTGTCGTTTTCTTTTGGCACCGGAAGCTCCTGCTTCCAATAGAAAAATTGGCCCGGAGGAGCAAACACGTGGTTTCAATCGGCCCAAGGGGGTAGAGCTGTCATTTCCCCAGGCTGGTTCTATCCCCAGGACATGAAGAGCCCCTGCTATGCAGGATTTAGTAGGGTTGCCAACTCCAGGTTGGGAAATTCCTGGAGATTTGGGGGATGGAGCCTGGAAAAGCCAGGATTTTGGGAGAGGAGGACCTTACTGGGGTGTCCACCCTCCACAGCAGCCATTTTCTCCAGGGGCACTGATCGCAATTGACCTGCAGATCGGTTGTGGTCCCGGGAGATCTTCAGGCCCCACCTGGAGGTTGGCAACTCTGAGGATCGGACCCAGCGCGCCTCGACTTTAGCATCCCGTTTCCAGGGGTGGACAGTCAAGGAGTAGCCGGGAAACTCATAGACAGGGCAAGAAGACAACTGTCTCCTCCCTCCTCTGACCGGGGATTGGCACCAGTGTTCCCTCTCAGCTGAGTTAGTGTGAGCTAGGCTCACGGTTTTTTAGCCTCCGGCTCACCCATTTTTGTCTCACCTCAGGAAGGAGGGCTCCAGAGCAAACTAATTTACGCAGTAGCCTAATCGCTCGCTCACACCTTTAATGCCAGTAGCTCACAAAGTAGAATATCTGCTCACAAGACTCCACATCTTAGAGGGAGCATTGATTCGCCCCCGACAATCTGGTGTTCAGGGATAGACTGCTTCTGAACATGGAGGTTTTATTTAGCTGTACTGGCCGATAGCCATCCCATCTCCAGTTCTCCAATGAAACGCGGTTTGCGGCGCTCGAGATCACCAGGAATTGGTGGGAACTAATGACGAAAATTATAAAAAGAACTGGGACGAGCCTATTCAAAATAAGCATCTCTGACTCCTGAAGTGAGGCTTATGGAGAATACCTTTAAAGATGCGCAAGACAGTTTTACGCATGGTTCCCCTTTTCCTCTTTTTATCCTCACAACAACCCTGTGAGGTAGGCGAGGCCGGCCCATGTTCACCCCGTGAGCTTCATAGATGGGAGAGGGATTGGAACAGACCGCGGAGATATATGGCGAGTGTCAAAGACACCTAAGCGAGGAATACGGTTGTGGCCGCGCAGGCGCTCGCGAATTTACGGTAGCCACCAAGTCTCCTTGGAGGAAAAGCGGACGAGGAGGGCGGGGGGGAAATGAGTGGATCACGTGACTCCCCGGCAAAAGGGGGAAAAAACGCGAGGGGGTCGGGAAGTCTCGCGAGAGTTACGCGAGGCAACGGCGCAGCAAGATGGCGGCGCCGGAGACGGAGGTGGTGGCAGCGGCGGGTCCCGGGGCCGGCCCTGAACAGGTACCGCTCGCGGGGCTCGGCCCTTTCTCCTTCTCCCCGCGCGGGAACCGTCCCTCGGCGCCTTCTTTCTCTACCCACACCAGGCGGCCGCCGGGACTCCCGTCCCCTCCTCGCTTCTTCTTGCCCCAGCTCCCCCCCCCACTCGGGGCATTTCCCCTCATGCCCCAGTCCCGCCCCCGAGCCGGTCACGTGTCCCCATCGCCGGTCCCCTATTGGCCTCCGGGGGCAGGCTGTTCCCCGGGCCCCTCCCCTTTTCCCAGGGCCTCTTCCTCGTTGTGAATGAACTGATGGAGCTTCCTTAGGAGGCGCCTTATCAGCCTCCCCCCCACCAGTAGGATCTAGGCAGGGGACAGGGATCCTCCGTAGCAGTCCGACGACAGCCCTGCGACAGTAGAAAAGCGCAGGAATCCGGCAGCACCTCCAAGACTCACAAAATTTATGGCAGGGGAGGAGCTTTCGTGAGCAGTGCTCCCTCTAAGCTGTGGAGTCTTGGGAGCAAAAATTCTACTTTGTGAGCTGCTGGCATTCAAGTTGTGAGGGAGCCATTTGGCTGCTGCATCAGTTAGTTTGCCCTGGAGCCCTCCTTCCTGAGCTAAGACAAGAATCTGTGAGCCGGAGGCTAAAAACTGTGAGCTAGCTCACCCTAACTCAGCTTAGAGGGAACACTGTTCGGAAGTCACTGCTTACTTCTTCAGATACAGCTGGAAGGGGAGTTCCCTCTGTCCTTACACCGCAAGGTGGATGGGTTCCCACTCTGTCTGGTTGAATGTGGTGCCTTCCGTGGAGACAGATCGAGACGGGTAAATGTGTTTGTCTGTAGCAGTAGGAAAAAAAGAGCAAGAGCCCAGGAGCAACTTAAAGGCTAACAAAATAAGTGGCAGGCAGAGTTCCCTCTAAGCCGAGTAAGTGTGAGCTAGCTCACGGTTTTTGGGCTTCCGGCTCACGCGTTTTTGTCTCAGCTCAGGAAGGAGGGCTCCAGAGCAAACGAATTAATGTAGAAGCCAAATCACCTGCTCACAACTTTAATGCCCGTAGCTCACAAAATAGAATTTCTGCTCACAAGACCTCAGCGTAGAGGGAGCGTTGGTGGCAGGGGAGGAGCTTTCGGGAGTCACCGCTCACTTCTTCACATACAGCTTAGAATGGGAGTTCCCTCTGTCCTTATAGCACAAGGTGGATGGATTCCCACCCTGTACGGCTAAATGTGGTCCCTTCCATGCAGAGCCAGTCTGGTGTAGTGATAAGTGCACCTATTCTAATCTGGGGGAACCAGGTTTGATTCCTCACTCCTCCGCTTGCACCTGCTGGATGACCTTGGGCAAGCCATAGTTCTGGCACAGCTGTTCTTGAAAAAAAGCAGTTTCTGTCAGAGCTCTCTCAGCCCCACGCACCTCACAGGGGGTGTCTGTTGTGGGGAAGGGAAGGGAGTTTGTAATCCGCTTTGAGACTCCTTTGGGTAGTGAAGGGCAGGATATAAATCCAATCTCCTCCTCCTCTTCTTCTTCTTCCTCCTCTTCTTCCTCCTCTTCTTCCTCCTCTTCTTCCTCCTCTTCTTCCTCCTCTTCGTCTTCGTCTTCTTCTGACAGATCAAGATGGGTAGCTGTGTTAGTCTCTTTTCTGCTGCCCTACCCCAGACACACAAAAAAGGGGAGAGGTTGGGAGCACTGTTCCCTCTAAGCTGAGTTAGTGTGAGCTAGCTCACCGTTTTTTGGCCTCCAGCTCACACATTTTTGTTTCAGCTCAGGAAGGAGGGCTCCAGAGTAAACTTAATTGATGCAGCAGCCAAATCACCTGCTCACAACTTCAATGCCAGTCGCTCACAAAGTAGAATTTTGGCTCACATGACTCCATGGCTTAGAGGGAGCATTGCTTGGGAGCCCCATAGCAGCCGCCTACGTGCTCCATTTTTTTGGTGTGGTTTCTGTTTCTCCACTTTCTCGGTTGGGCACCTTCAAGACTAGCAAAATTTGTGGCAGGGGAGGAGCTTTCAGAAGTCCCTGCTCACTTCTTCAAGATGGGGGGGCGTGTTAGTCTGTCTGTAGCAGGAGAAAAGAGCAGGAATCCAGGAGCACCTTAAAAAACAACAAAATTTGTGGCAGGGGAGGAGCTTTCGGGAGTCCCTGCTGACTTCTTCAAGATGGGTAGCCGTGTTGGTCCGTCTGCAGCAGGAGAAAAGAGCCAGAGTCCCAGCAGCACCTTAAAGACTAACAATATGTGGCAGGGTGTGAGCTTTAGTGACTCACTGCTCACTTCCTCAAGATGGGTAGCTGTGTAGAAATGAGCAAGAGTCCAGGAGCACCTGAAAGTCTAACACAATTTGTGGCAGGGGAGGAGCTTTCGGGAGTCACTGCTCACTTCTCCAAGACGGGTAGCCATGTTGGTCCGTCTGCAGCAGGAGAAAAGAGCCGGAGTCCAGGAGCACCTTAAAGACTAACAAAATATATGGCGGGGGCAGCGTTCCCTCTAAGTTGAATTAATGTGAGCTAGCTCACAGTTTTTGACTCACAGGGGTAGGAGCTTTTGTGAGCTAGCTCACAAAATTTGTGGCAGGTTCCTGCTCACTTCTTCAGATACCTGAAGCAAAAGCTGTTTGCCTCGACAGTTGTTGAGGAGCAAAGGGATGGGCACACATCCCCCTGGGGGGGAAGCTAGCAGAAAAGTGACCCTGCCTTGGCCTATTTGGCGCCAAGTGGGGGTTAAGATGACCTGTTTCTGAAGGACCAGGGAAACAGAACTGCTCACCATCTTAGATTCCCCCTGCACGCACTGGAGTAGGGCCACGGTGGCTCAGAGGTTAAAAACGCAGAGCTGCAGACCGGAAAATCTGTAGTTCAGCAGTTCAAGACCCGAGTGCTACACGATGGAGTGAGTTTCTGGTCCCAGCTCCTGCCAGCCTAGCAGTTCAAATGCAAGAAATTGTAAGTAGATAAATAGGTACTTCTTCGGTGGCAAGGTAACCGCGTTCCATGCACCTTGATGTTTAGTCATGCCGGCCACATGACTATGGAAATAGTCTTTGGACAGTGCTGGCTCTTCGGCTCGGAAACGGAGATGAGCACCACCCCCTAGAGTCGAACTCGACTGGCTTTCAAGCAAGGGGTAGCCTTTACCTTACACGCACTGGAGCCATGGCCTTTTCTAGAACTTCCCTGTCTGCGTTTTGCCTCTTGTGACCCTGGCCCCAGCCCTTAAGGCCCTTTCTCCAGCTTCTCCTTGGATTTCTGCTGCTTATTCTCTGTTTCTGTCTCCATCGCCTCATCACCCAGGCGCATGTGTTAAGGGGTAAAGTAAAGGTAAAGGTTCCCTTGCTCGAAAGCCAGTCGAATCCGACTCTAGGGTTGCGGTGCTCATCTCCGTTTCAAAGCCGAAGAGCCAGCGCTGTCCGAAGACGTTTCCGTGGTCATGTGGCCGGCATGACTAAACACCAAGGTGCACGGAACGCTGTTCCTTTCCCACCAAAGTGGTCCCTATTTATCTACTTGCAATTTCTTGCTTTCGAACTGCTAGGTTGGCAGGAGCTGGAACTAGAGACGGGAGCTCACCTCATCGTGCGGCACCCGGGTCTCGAACTGCTGAACTACTGACCTTCCACAGCCTGCAGTTCAGCATCTTAACCACTTGAGCCACCGCAGCTCCGTGTTAAGGGGATGTGGTCTCTAATAGTTTGCCGCTAAGGGAATAGGGGCGAGTTCTTATTCTTGCGCCTGGGCAACCTTTTAAGCCACTCCTTTCCGCATTCTTCTCCCCCACAAAATGAGGAGGAGGCCCTGATGGGTGGCGACTGGTTCCATGTGCCTTGCAGCTTCCGTTTCTCTGCCTGCTTCAGGGGTCCACAGCGTCATGCCCACTGGCACCTTTTCCGGCTTTTAGAAAGTGGGCAGGGCCAAGTGGGGTTTTTGCCCAGCAAGGCTTTTGATTGGCTGTGCAGATGTTTAAAAACATTGCCTTAAACAACACCCACCAAGGGAAGACCATCTACAATTCTCAACTATGTTCAAAACTATATAGTACAAGAAGGGGGACCCGCGATACCCGCGGGGGGGAGGAGAAGCTCCACGGGAGAAGGAAGCAGCCGCAGGTGAGCCTTCTCCCCTGCCCCCCAGCACCAACGGTGAGGCCTGTGTCCCGCCAAACTTTCTCCCTCCTCCCCCCCAAGCACCGGCGGCGAGGCCTGAGCTTGGCGCACCAAGCTTCCCCCCCCCCCCACGGCGGCAAGGCCTGGCCAGCCTGCCAAGCTTTCTCCCCCCGGCGGCAGCAACGAGAACGCTCATAGTTTTTTATAGATTTTATATTTTTCTGCACATCTGGGGATTGCCCCAAACGTGCAGGAAAATATCTTTGCCCCCGATGTGCAGATTTAGATATCCGCACACAGGGGGCACCTTGACTATGAGTATATAGATATTCCTTGAAATACAAAGAAGGGTTAGTGGTCACGCAGCCCAATAGAGTGCATAGACATTGATGCCAACAGATTGCTCATAGAAATTTAACCCCGGTTCCAACAAAGAACATATTCAAAGCCAACAGTGGGTTCCTCTGTAATTCCGTACACAGAGAGTGTCCGTAGACCTCCAAACAGAAAGTAACTGCAGCAGAAGACTCCCACCGTGGAAAGAATAACAGCCGAATGCCTCTCCCGGGTATAAACCAAGCGTTTCAATGATCTTCCGACAGCGGCTGGTAAAACGGAACCCGGTTTCCAAAATAACGTAGGCACAGCTCAGAAGCTTCAATGGAATCCTGAAGATGAGCTTGGGCAACAATCTTGTAGCCGGCCTCACCTCCTGCAGCAGCCATCTTGTGGCCACACCCACCACGTTGGGTCATAATTCCAGGGGTGCCTGCCAGCTCAAAAGGGTTGGGGACCCCTGGCCTACTCGGTTGGTTCTTTTTCCCCGTCTTTTCTTCGCTCCTTTCCTAGCTTCTGTTCACCCTCTTGCACCTCCCTCACCTTTCATTTGAGGGAGAGCCAGTTTGGTGTAGTGGTTAGGAGTGTGGGCTCTAATCTGGGAGGGACCAGGTTTGATTCCCTACTCCTCCACATGCAGCTGCTGGAGTGACCTTGGGTCAGTCACAAGTTCTTTCAGAGCAGTTCTCTCAAGGGCGGTTCTCAAGAGAGCTCTCTCAGCCCCACCTACCTCACAGGGTGTCTGTTGTGGGGAGGGGAAGGGGAAGGAGGTTGTAAGCCGCTCTGAGACTCCTTCGGGTAGTGAAGGGCGGGGTATAAATCCAGTCTGTTTGTCTTCTTCTGTGGCTGAGCTTTGGAACGTCTGCTCAGCATGCAGAAGGCCCCAAGTTCAATCCCTGGCATTTCCAGTTTGAGATCAGGCAGCAGATGATACGGAAGACCTTTGCTAGGGACCCCGGAGTTCTGCCGCCACTCCTAAATCGACAATACCCCGAAGGAGCAGGGGACCGCATCGGTATAAGGCAACTTGGTGTGTTCACGAGTGTCCAGTTAATGGTTGCCTCCTGATCGCTCTTTCCTTCCTTCATCTAAGTTAGGGGACTGTCCACCTCCCTCTTCAACACCAGCTAGTTCCAGGCCTAACATTCTCGGGAATATGCTGTTCTCTCTCTTTCTGAGGAATGTGGTCTTTGGACTCTTCGCTAATTCCTCTTCCTCCTTCATCCATGTAAAATCTCCCTTCGGGGCACCTGCCCACCCCGTCTTCCTCTATTTCTGAAGTCCTTCTTTCTAGGCGCGCCATTTTATGGGGGGAAGGTAACGCACGTGGCGCAGAATATTTTTTTTCCCGTCTCCTAAATGAACCCTCCGCACAACTCCAAGGCGCTTCTATTTTCGCACAGCTCCTGTTTACTTTTGTCCGGTCGGTATTCTCCCCTCCCCACCCGTCTTCCCGGGAACGTCGCCGATTCTCCAATCCCAGAGCTCGGTTAATTCCCAAAGAAAACACTGTTCTTCCCTCAACTACCTCTTCCAAATGAAACCGCCCGGTTTTCCCCTGCAGGGGTTTGTCTGGTCCTTAATCAGTAACTGCCGAACTGTGCGCGTTTAACGCAGGGCGGAAAATTAATGAAACGTTTAAAGGCTGCTGCCTACGTAAAGCGGCTGTGCGCCCCTCTGTGTGGCTGCATGAAGCAGAACTCTGCCCTCGCGTCCTCCCTCTTGCTTGGCCTCTGCTGAGGGAAGAGTGTTCCGTCATATCACAACATCAAATACTGTCGGAATATTCGCTCCCGAGTCTGCAGAACTGCTCATATTCAACAGGTGGCTGGCCGTTGCATCTCTGCATGAGTTTCTGCTTTAGTTTGTCTTCCCCTAGACAGAGAGCAAGTGTCTCATACAGGTACAGCTGAGCTGCCTGTGGGTAGGTACACCATTTTGGTACAAGGGTACCTTAGTTAGCTTTAAAAAATCTGTTGATTGATTGATTTCAATTTATACCTCTCCCTCCCTCCCTGCAAAGGCAGGCTCAAGGCGGCTGACAGAACATTTCATAAAAATACAATTAAAACCTATGTAAACATATAAAGAAGAAGAAGAGATTGGATTTATACCCCGCCCTTCACTACCCAAAGGAATCTCAGAGCGGCTTACAATCTCCTTCCCCTCCCCACAACAGACACCCTGTGAGGTAGAAGAAGAAGAAGAGATTGGATTTATACCCCGCCCTTCACTACCCAAAGGAGTCTCAGAGCGGCTTACAAACTCCTTTTCCCTTCCCCTCCCCACAACAGACACCCTGTGAGGTAGAAGAAGAAGAAGAGATTGGATTTATACCCTGCCGTTCACTACCCAAAGGAGTCTCAGAGCGGCTTACAAACTCCCTTCCCTCCCCTTCCCCACGACAGACACCCCTGTGAGGTATAAGAAGAAGAAGAAGAGATTGGATTTATACCCCGCCCTTCACTACCCAAAGGACTCTCAGAGCGGCTTACAAACTCCCTTCCCTTCCCCTCCCCACGACAGACACCCTGTGAGGTAGGTGGGGCTGAGAGAGCTTTGACAGAAACTGCCCTTTTTCAAGAACAGCTGTGCCAGACCTTGTGACTGACCCAAGGTCACATCAGCAGGCACAAGTGGAGGAGTGGGGGAATCAAACCCGGTCCTCCCAGATTAGAGTCCGCGCACTTAACCACTACACCAAACAACCAATTAAAACACAGTTAAAACCCTGGAACATTATCAGATAAAACAAGAGCAGAACTTACTTCTAATACAGCTCAGGGGACCGTGCGATTCACATAACTTTCATACCAGCGCTGTTTGCTTGCTCATTATGCGGAGGGCACAGGCTAGAGACAACAATGATGGGTCAGGGCACAGGCTGGAGGTGAAGGTAAAGATGGTAAAGACAGGGCCCAGGGGCACTCCTCGGTGTATGATGCAGGAAACTGAAACTGGGAAACTGAAACTTGGAAACAGTGCTACTGTTGTGTGGCTGGTTTTCGCTTGAGCCAGCGAGGAAAGGCAGATTGCAGATATTTTAATGAAGAAAAAGAAAAACTGCATTTGCAGGGGGGGGGAATTACCTGGGCACACCTGTCCTCTCCGCCTTTTGCTGGGAAACCGCCCACACGTTCCCAGCCTTTCCCTTTTGACTGCCTGCCACCTACCGCTTAAAAACAGGTAGGTTTTTTCCTCCCCTTTGGGATTCCCCATGACCTTTGTCATCTGGAGCGATAACGTTACTTCCCTTTCATTCTCCCTCCCCTGCTCTTGACGTTTTCACGTAACCCCCTCGAAGGTGGAAATTCCGGTTTTTTGCTGGCCTGGAGGAAAGAATTCCGTGCGGTAGGAGGAGGGTTGTGTGGTGAATTTCACACGGCTTACACATCCGCTTTCGTTTCGTGCCCGCTTGTTTTAAGAGTGTAACAGGGGCATCCCTAGCGTTGTTAACACCCCTTCCAGGTCTCTTGTCCGTAATGGGCTTTGAATTTTGCAAATCTGCTGGAGGTGGGTTCAGGCGGGTGGCATTCGGGGTTCCCTCTAAGCTGAGTTAGTGTGAGCTGGCTCACGGTTTTTTGGCCTCCAGCTCACAGATCAGCTCAGGAAGGATGGTTCCTGGGTGATCCAATTTACGCAGCAGCCAAATCTCTCTCACATACAACTTTAATGCTGGTAAGCACACAAAAGTGGAATTTTTGCTCACGAGACGCCACCGCTTAGAGGGAGCATTGGTGGCGGTGGTGGTCTGAAGGAGCGGAGCCGAGTTTGAGTCCAGTGGCCCCTTTAAGACCAAGAAAGTTTAATTCTGGGTAGAAGGCGTGTGTGTGTCATGTGACATCAAGTCACTTCCAGCCCCTGACAACCTTATGAATCCACGACCTCTGAAACATCCTGTTGTTATCGGCCTAGCTCAGACCTCGCAAACGGAGGGCCGTGGCTTCTTTCATTGAGTCGATCCGTCTCCTGTTGGGCCTTCCTCTTTTTTCCCCGCTTCCTTCAACTTCCTAGCATGATCTCCTTTTTCCAGTGGCTGCCGTCTTCTCATAATGCAGGGGTGGCCAGACCGTGGCTCGGAAGTCACACGTGGCTCTTTCACATATATTGTGTGGCTCCCGGCAGGGCAGCTGGGTTATTAGCGAAGGGGAGGCGTGCTTCCCCTCCCCGATCGGTCTTCCCTTCCCCAGCCAGTGTTCCCCTCCCTGGGTAGGGCTTGAGGCCGGGGGAGCGGAGAAAAGAAGGCGATTTCAGCTTGAGATGCGTTGTCAAAGCCCCCACCTCCCAGCCTACAAATTTTATTGGACAAATAAAATATCATAATTGATATCTATTTTTTACCCCTTTTGTTTTTGGCGGTCTCATTTAATGTTCATAAAAAAGCAAATCTGCATATTTTTTCGATAAAAACTTCCATAATGTTTGTCCAGCGTCCAGCGGCTCTCAAAACATCTGGCATTTATTGTATTCGGCTCTGACAGTAAGCAGGTTTGGGCCCCCCTGTCGTCATGCGACCCAAATACGACTGCCTCAGCTTAGCCATTTTAGCCTCTAGGGGAGAGTTCAGGCTTGATTGGATCTCGGACCCACTGTCAGGGTAGAAGAAGGAGAAGAAGAGATTGGATTTATCTCCCGCCCTTCACTGCCCAAAGGCGTCTCAGAGCAGCTTACAAACTCCTTTTCCCTTCCCCTCCCCACAACAGACACCCTGTGAGGTAGGTGGGGCTGAGAGAGCTCTGACAGAAACTGCTCTTGTTCAAGGACAGCTGTGCCAGAGCTTGTGACTGACCCAAGGTCACACCAGCAACTGCACATGGAGGAGTGGGGAATCAAACCCAGTTCTCCCAGATTAGAGTCCGCGCACTTGACCACTACACCAAACTGGCTCTCCCCCCAGGGGGTAGGTGGGGGTATCTTCCCCTGGCTTCCATTTGGGATGGAGAGGAAACCTGGGTTTAGGATTTCTTTTGTAAAACTTGGGTTAGTGGTGCCCAAGCCTGGGCACACGGGACCGGTGAAGCCAACGTGACTTCATCACGTGTATTCCTTAAAAAGACCTGACCCGGAAAGCCAGGCTGGCCTGATCTCATTAAACCTCGGAAGCGCGGCAAGCTCGGCCCGGGTCCATATTCGGATGGGAGACCACCAAGGAATACCGGGGTCGCTATGCAGAGGCAGGCAATGCCAAACCAACCTCTGAATGTCTCTAGCCTTGAAAACCTGTCGGGGTCACCATAAGTTGGCTGTGGCTTTATGGGGAAACTGAATCCTTATAAAACTGTGTCACTCGTATATACCACTACGCATAAAGTATGTATATCTCGCAGTACGTACAGCTGCGAGAGTTGGACGATAAGGAAGGCTGAGCGCCGAAGAACAGATGCTTTTGAATTACAGTGCTGGAGAAGACTCTTGAGAGTCCCCCTTGGACTGCAAGGAGATCGAATCAGTCCATCCTAAAAGAAATCAACCCTGACTGTTCCCTGGAAGGCCGGATACCGAAGCTGAAGCTCAAATACTTTGGCCACCCAATGAGAAGGGAGCCCTTATTGGAGAAGAAGATCCTGATGCTGGGAAAGACAAAGGTCAAAGAAGAAGGGGGACGGCAAAGGATGAGATGGTTAGACAGTGTCATCGAGGCAACAAACATGAAATTAAGCAAACTCCGGAGGACGACGGAAGACAGGAGGGCCTGGCGTGATGCGGTCCATGGGGTCGTGAAGAGTCGGACTCGATTGTGTGACTGAACAACAACAATACAGTGTTCTCCCGCCAACCTAGCAGTTCGGAGAACAAGAAATGGCAAGGGAATAAATAGGTACCGCTTCGGTGGGAAGGTAACAGCGTTCCATGCGCCTCAGTGTTCAGGCATGCCGGCCACATGACCACGGAGAAGTCTTTGGACAGCGCTGGCTCTTCGGCTTGGAAATGGAGATGAGCACCAGTGTTCCCTCTAAGCTGAGGTAGTGTGAGCCGGGGATCCTCCGGCTCACACATTTTTTGTCCTGGTTCCGGAAGGAGGGCTCCAGAGCAAAGTAATTGATGCAGCAGCCAAATCGCTCGCTCGCAACTTGAATGCCAGTCGCTCACAAAGTAGAATTTTTGCTCACAAGACCCCACAGCTTAGAGGGGGCATTGATGAGCATAACCCTCTAGAATAAGATTCAACTAGCTTTTGAGCAAGAGAAACTTTTACCTTGCCTTTACTGTACAGTGTTTATGTAAATGTCAAAAGCTCTGAATGTATATTCTCAGTAATTGTAAACAGCAACCCTGCAATGTCAGCCAGCGGAAAGATATGCTTGGATTTCCAGTAAACTCTTAACAAAGGGGTCTGACCAAAGTGCCCTGAGTACACTTACTAGTGACTGGGATAAGCAGGTGGTCCCTCTTAGAAGCGCAGAGACACAGAGCTGAAAGGGATCCCAAGGGTCATCTAGTCCAACCCCATGCACAAGTCATGGCCCAGATCAGTAACTGATTAAAAAAGAGAGAGGGAAGGAATAAATGAACAGTTCTCATGATGAAGCAGTTGGGTCCTGCAGAGTTCTGTATTCGAACTAATGCTGTTTAATTTAAGTAATCATAAACTGTCTTGGCTCGAGTAGCCAACTTTGTGGAAGATGCCACATCATCTAGATTGGTGAGAACACAAGCCGGTGAGGGTGCTTTTTGAATATTTTCCTCCAAACTGTGTGGGGCCATGGCTCACTGGCAGAGCATCAGCTTGGCATCTCGATCCCCGGCATCTCCAGTTAAAAGGATCAGGTAGGAGGGGATGTGAAAGACCTCCTTTCCTGAGACCCTGGAGAGCCATTGTGGGGCTGTAGCTCAGTGGTAAAGCCTCTGCTTGGCATGCAGAAGGCCCCAGGTTCGATCCCCAGCATCTCCAGTAAAAAGGACCAGGCAGGAGGTGATGGGAAAGACCTCTGCCTGAGACCCTGGAGAGCCATGAAGTGGGGCTGTAGCTCAGCGGCAGACCCTCTGCTTGGCATGCAGAAGGTCCCAGGTTCGATCCCCGGCATCTCCAGTAAAAAGGACCAGGCAGGAGGGGATGGGAAAGACCTCAGCCTGAGACCCTAGACTGCTGGTCTGAGTAGACATGACTGACTTTGTGATTGACCAAGGGTCTGATTCAGCGTAAGGCATCTTCTGTGTTTTCATAAGCAACAAAAGGACAATTGGGATTGATTTGGTGTGTAGGCTACACTGAGCAGTCTGAATTGGCTACAGTTAGCCAAGAAGGAGATCTCAGGGTCACGCCAAATAGCTCGGTAAGAACAGCGTCTGTGAGACCGCATTTTAAAAAGGGCAAAACCCACATTAGAGGTGATTAAGAAATGGACCGCAAGTAAAATGACCAGCTTCCCTGTGGTTCCTTTGGGTTTTGAATCTGGAATGCAGTTCTGGTGTATCACACAATCACACACACACCTGCCCTCCAAGGGTGGCGTAGAGCTAGAAAAAGGGCGACGAAAATTGTGAAAGGCGTCGGCACATCTTCCTCGCCAGGGGGAAATGAAAGTACTATAAATTGCATTTCTTCCCTAGATTAAGCAACCAAGGACGCGTGTAGAATATAGGTTCATAAAAGTGTGAATGGCGTTTGGGGGAAATGGAGACGTTTTGTCTCCCTCCTTCAGGGGACTCAGGGTCACCTAATAAAACGGATCAGCAGTAGTTTTCGGGCCGGATACGAGAGAGAGAGAGAGAACGCACTTCTTTGCATAGCGCATAATTAAGTTGTGTAAATCTCAGCTGCGAAGGCCGCTTAAATGTACAACTTTACGAAGGACAGACCTACCAACAGCTGTTAGGCAAGGCAGTTCTGGAGCCTCCCGGGCAGAGACCTTTGACGTCCACGGCAGGGCATAAGGTGGGCTTTTCCATCCATGCCCTCGTTGTGGGTTCGAGGTACTTCTCACTGGCTGCCGACGGCCCCCTCGGCCCGACCCAGAAGTGCTTTCCCTGTACTATCAGCGTTATTATCTCTGCCACGCTCCACGTGCCGAGGCCACGTGGCAGCGGCCGAGGAGTTCCGTAGCCGAGGCGAGGTTTCGAGCGAGGAGCCTGCCGCGTTCCCCAGCGCGCTGCCGCAGCTCTCCAAACCGGCAGCGCTTTGTGTGTTGCGACCAGCGCCGTTTTAGATGGTCTCTCCGGAACAGGAAGTTGTTCACATGCCCCTAAAGGCAAGTAAAACAGGTGGGAGTCTCTCATCGGATCGCGTGGGGGTTTTGATTCACAGCCGTGGCATTTGAGCTCCTTGCGCGACAAATGGCTCTCACTGATAACCCATCTTTCCTCCTCCTTCCTCTCCCCCTCCCCTCCCCTTAAAGCAGGTGACCAGCAATGGAACCGCCGGGGGAGGCGACGGCGTCGTGGAGACCCAGCAGCAGAACCAGCCCCCGCAGCAGGCGCCCAACGCCTGGCAGGTCATCAAAGGAGTCTTGTTCAGGTAAGATCGTGAACGTCCCGGAGCTGTTGCCATGGCAGGCTTTTATGGATATGTTGGAAACTAACACAGCTTGGTGAAAGAATGTGTGTCTGTGAGAGGGAGTTGGTATTTCCCCAACACTGTTGCCCTGTAGAAGTCACCTTCAGGGTTTACATACCGTGAAGCTGTGTTTTGATGAAAGCGGTGACGCCCACCGTAACTTTGCAGGAGCTAATAGCAGTGCCCGGCATTTATACAGGTCTCCGGCGTGCTCAGAGCACTTCATAAGAACATCAGAGAGCCCTGCTGGATCAGACCAGTGGTCCATCCAGTCCAGCATCCTGTCTCTCACACAGTGGCCAACCAGGTCCTCTGAAGGGCCAGCAACAGGGCAGAGAGGCCGAGGCCTTCTCCTGATAAGAATCTAAGAAGAGGCATGCTGGATCAGATCAATGGTCCATCCAGTCCAGCCTCCTGTCCCACACAGTGGCCAGTCAGTTGCTCTGGATGGTCAACAACAGGGCAGCAGGGCTCTTCTTGTGTTCTTCTCAGAGGAAGGCCTCAGCCTCTCTGCCCTGTTGTTGGCCCTCCAGAGGAACTGGTTGGCCACTGTGTGAGACAGGATGTTGGACTAGAGGGACCTCTGGTCTGATCCAGCAGGGCTCTTCTGAGGTTCTTATCAGGGGAAGGCCTCGGCCTCTCTGCCCTGTTGTTGGCCCTCCAGAGGAACTGGTTGGCCACTGTGTGAGACTGGATGCTGGACTAGAGGGACCTCTGGTCTGATCCAGCAGGGCTCTTCTGAGGTTCTTATCAGGGGAAGGCCTCGGCCTCTCTGCCCTGTTGTTGACCCTCCAGAGGAACTGGCTGCCCACAGTGTGAGAGAGGATGCTGGACTAGATGGACCACTGGTCTGATCCAGCAAGGCTCTTCTGATGACCTTATTTTCTTAAATCATGCGGCGCCACATGCAGAGAATGCACGGGGCTGAACTCATCCCGTGACCAACTGCGTTCGGTAAGGCATTCCGCTGAACAGCCAGACCTTTTAAAGGGCGTGACAGACAACTCTGCTCGCTTATTCTCGGCATATTTTTTTTTTAACCAAATCGCTCGGATGTCTGGGGCCTTTAATACTGCCATTAGAAGCAGCTCTTTGGATGTCGCTTGGAAATCTGATATTTTTGGTTTATGGGCAGCAGACGGCGAAGTTACTGAGAAGAAATGGCCTGTCCTTTTGCTGCTGCTTAAATGCATTGCTTGCGGAAGAGGCTGACGTTCCCGAAACTTGATGCGAAGGGAGCGGTAAGCTGCACCCAAAATATACGAACCCTGCAAGATAATCAAAAGTCTCAGCATGTCCTTTGGGGGAATGTTTACTACCCAAGGTAGCTACATAGAAACAGCACTCCAAAGAAGGGGATCATTGCCTTAGATTCAAAATGTGACATATTCCTCCTTGAAGTGTCTCTTCATCTAATTATCTCGGAAGCAAAATATTCTCTCGAAGAAGAGGAGCTTTGGAAGGCTTTGTTGGATAATTAGCAAAAAAAAAAAGGTTTTACGAGAAGTAATAGATGTAAGTAATACGAGAGCCAGTTTGGTGTAGTGGTTGAGAACGCGGGCTCTAATCTGGGAGAACCGGGTTTGATTTCCCCACTCCTCCACATGCAGCTGCTGGTGGGACCTTGGGTCAGTCACAAGTTCTCTCAGAGCTGTTCTCTCAAGGGCAGTTCTCGAGAGAGCTCTCTCAGCCCCACCCACCTCACAGGGTGTCTGTTGTGGGGAGGGGAAGGGAAACTTAGTGAAGGGCGGGGTAGTGAAGGGCAGGGTAATCAAATCAAATTTATTACGGTCGAGACCAGCGAGGTTGAAATACAGCTTGGACAACTACGTAAAGATTAAAATCACAGCAGGGTTAAAATTTATACTTCATGCACTGCATAAGATACAAGTTTTTGACTATCTTCTAAAAGGTATATCCAAAGAATTTCGGGAGCTGCGGTGGCTCAAGTGGTTAAGACGCTGAACTACAGGCTGTGGAAGGTCAGTAGTTCAGCAGTTCAAGACCCGGGTGCCGCAAGACAGAGTGAGCTCCTGTCTCTAGTTCCAGCTCCTGCCAACCTAGCTTCTAGTGTCCTGGCCCCACTGCTGGACCTCCTGATGGCACCTGGTATATTTTGGCCGCTGTGTGAGAGTGTGGGACTGGATGGGCCACTGGCCTGATTCAACATTGGCTTCTCTTATGTTCTAAGCAGTTCGAAAGCAAGAAATCGCAAGTAGATAAATAGGTACCACTTCGGTGGGAAGGAAACAGCATTCCATGCGCCTTGGTGTTTAGTCATGCCAGCCACATGACCACGGAAACGTCTTCGGACAGCGCTGGCTCTTCGGCTTTGAAACGGAGATGAGCACCGCAACCCTAGAGTCGGATTCGACTGGCTTTCGAGCAAGGGAGCCTTTACCTTTACTACCAAAGAATTTCAGGGTTAAAATGAACGTATTGTAATGGCTTAGATCTAGAAAGTAAGGGAATAAGTATCTGGCATCTTTCTCCTTGGTAATATTCAAAATGTGAGAGGAAGGGCAGGGTGTAAATCCGGTCTCCTCCTCTCCGTCGTCATCCTCCTCCTTCCCCCGTCGGTAATCTTCCTTTGCCCCATGTCAGCATAGACTCATAAGAATTGGGAAGGGGCCCTAGAGGCCATCTAGTCCAGCCCCCTGCTCATTGCAGGATCAGCCCAGAGCATCCCTGACAAGTGTTTGTCCAGCTGCTGCTTGAAGACTGCCAGGGAGGGGGAACTCGCCACCTCCCGAGGCAGCCAATTTCACAGCTGAGCTACTCTTACTGGAAAAAAAACACATCCTAATATCCAGCCGGTATCTTTCTGCCCGTAATTTAAACCCAAACCGCATTTGGAAGCGAGCCGTGGAGGCACACGCATCCTTCTCTTGTGTTTCGTTTTACGTTCAGTTTGCTATTTAGTTATTTATGTTTTGGATTTATAAATCGCCCAATCCCTGTATATACACAGGGCTCTGGGCGATGTATGACAGAGTTAGAAACAGTGTTTAAAAAATCAATAAAACTACAAATCGATCATTTCAGGTGGCGTCTGTAATTTTCTTCATAAATCCACTCTGGACTGCGTGGCCGTCTCGCGGGCAGGGTGAGGAGGGGGCTGAAGGGATGGAGGGAAAGGGGGGGGCGGGGTTTAGCCCAAACCGTCGTTTGCGGCAAGGTCGGAATCAGCAAACTCTGGTTTGTGCCGACCTTCCAAACCCGAACTGGAAGTCCGTTTCAAGCCACGGTTTGCTGATTGGATGCAGTTTACACTAAACGACAGATAGAGTAACGTTGTCCGTGGCAGGGGAAGGGGTCCGTGGCTCACCTCTAGTCCTACAAAACCGAGCTGTGAGAAGTGTCTGAATTGAATGACTTATTAAAAGGTAAAGGTTCCCCTTACTCGAAAGCCAGTCGAATCCGACTCTTGGGAGCGGTGCTCATCTTCGTTTCCAAGCCGAAGAGCTAGCGCTGTCCGAAGACATTTCTGTGGTCATGTGGCCTGCATTACTAAACGCCAAGGTGCACAGAATGCTGTTACTGAGTATTAGTTCCTGGATCAGTATCTTGTTCCCTGACCTGGGTAGCCCACGCAAGCCCGATCTCAGAAGCTAAGCAGGGCCGACCCTGGCAGCTCCTTAGATGGGAGACCTCTGGAGAATACCAGGGCCGAGACAGGCCTCCTCTCTGAAACATCCAAGTCCCACTAGGGATTGCCAGAAGTCAGCCAGTCGGATACCCAGTGGACAATCAGAAGCCCTGCTGGACAGAAGTCCCGCCTGGCTCTGCCCACATTCCAAAAACTCTTGGCGGGTACAAGGAGGAGGAGGAGGAGACTTCACTCAGAGTCTCAGAGCGGCTTACAACCTCCTTTCCCTTCCCTTCCCCACAACAGACACCCTGTGAGGTAGGTGGGTCTGAGAGAGCTCCTCCAAGGACTGCCCTTTCAAGGACAGCTCTTGTCAGAACTATGGCTTGCCCAAGGTCATCCAGCAGGTGCAAGTGGAGGAGTGGGGAATCAAACCCAGTTCTCCCAGATTAGAGTCCGTGCACTTAACTCTTATGTGTATCGATGGGCACCATAATGTCCCTGGGCACCACATTGGGACCCCCTGAGTTAGAATATCAGACTATCTGGGAGACCCAGGTTCAAATCCTCATACTTCCTTGAAGCTTAGCGACCGTCTGTCTAGCTCTAGTTATTTTCTTGGCAGAACAAGCCCACCAATTTGGTGTAGTGGCTAGGAGCACAGACTCTAATCTGGGGAAATCGGGTTTGATTCCCCACTCCCCCACATGCAGCCAGCTGGTGTGACCTTGGGTCAGTCACAAGTTCTCTCAGAGGTGTTCTCTCAAAGGCAGTTCTCTCAGAGCTCTCTCAGCCCCACCCACCTCACAGGGTGTCTGTTGTGGGGAAGGGAAAGGAGATTGTAAGCCGCTCTGAGACTCCTTCGGGTAGCGAAGGACAGGTTATAAACCCAATCGCCTCTCGGTCTTCACCTGGGTCAGGTGGCAGGAGATAGTTGCTGGTGCCAGTCCAGCGTCCTTGGTTGGGGGGGACCTGCAGAGAGCGCAGTGGGGCCTTTCCTTGCTCTTAGAAGCTGTGTCAGCAGGATGTCCTCAGCCCCAGCGCCATGCCATTTGGGCGCCGGACTTCCAAGCCATTAGAACAGCTCAGACGTCTCCGTTCGCGAGACCAAATCAGGTTGGAGCGGAGTCGGTTTGTCAAAGGAAATCAGGTTGGCGCTGCCGTCTTCTCCTCCGAGAAGAATGGGCAAGCGCCACAGTAGCGCACTTCCAAAAGCGCAAGTGTGCAAAAATCTTTGCGATCTCTCTCTGGCAAGGGGCCCCTTTCATTGTGCAAATGGATCCGAAAGCTAAGACTGAAGTTTAAAAAAAAACCCCACCAATGTCAGTCTCTCACCATGACGAGAACGTTTCACATCGTGGCCTTTTTAAGAAAAAGGTTTCTGTCTCATACGTTTTGATCCCACCCTTTCTTCAAGGCGCACTGGGCACAGGCGTACATCTCTCTTATCTTCAGAACACGGCTCTGAGGGAGATCAGGCCGAGGGGGTGCGCCTGGAACCAGGTCACTGTCTGAACTTACATCATTATTTTACGTCTTCCGGTTTTGAAACATCACCGGTTGCTTGAAGGGAAATACTTAGGTATCCCTTATTCCCAAGATCGTAACAATTGGGACACGTGTTAGTTTGCTGTTCAGTTTGTAAGGCTCTTTTGATGTAGTTTGGTGTCGTGGTTAGGAGGGCGGACTCTAATCTGGGAGAACCGGGTTTGATTCCCCCCACTCCTCCATGTGCAGCTGCTGGTGTGACCTTGGGTCAGTCACAAGTTCTCTCAGAGCTGTTATCTCCAGAGCAGTCCTCGAGAGAGAGCTCTCTCAGCCCCACCTACCTCACACAGGATGTCTGTTGTGGGGAGGGGAAGGGGAAGGAGATTGTAAACTGCTCTGGGACTCTGAGTGAAGGGCGGGGAATAAATCCAGTCTCTTCTTCTCCTCCTCCTCCTTCTCCTCCTCCTTCTCCTCCTTCTCCTTCTCCTTCTCCTCTTGTACATTGTCCCTGTCTTATCTAAGTTTCCAGGCATACCTGATAAATTTTATATATCCACTCTCCTCGCACATCGCCTGCATGACACCCACTCTTAACGGTGGCCAAATTTTGCGCTTCGGCACAATTGCTAAGGAAGCGCTTGCTTTTTATCAATCGCCTTGTATCACTGACACTAGTGCTTAACAAAGTTAAGGATCTTTATTATTTTTATGTGCTGTATTTATGTTTAGCTTGTGCTCTCATGTTGGTGTTGGGTGATCTTGGATCTCCATAAAAGAACTTTCAGAGGAGTGGGTTGCAACCAGGTCAAACACGCTGGCAGATTACTAGCATGTTTTGTTTTTGTGTTTTTTTGGTGGGGTTCCTTAGTAGCTAGCCTGCCCACCCATGCCCAGGTTAGTCACCTGTGTCCTCAAAGGAAATTTTAAAAGAACGCTGTTTTGTACCACTCTCTGGCTGCATGGGTGTTCTTTATTGGTAATCCTTCTTGGATCCAATTTAATGTGTGATTCTTATTGGCGATCCTTAGCCACTTTGGTATAGCAGTTAGGTTAGCCATTTTGGTTTAGTGGCTGGGAGTGCGAACTCTAATCTGGGAGAACCGGGCTTGATTCCCCACTCCCCCACTTGCAGCTGCTGGTGTGACGTTGAGTCAGTTACAAATTGTCTCAGAGCTGTTCTCTCAGGGGCAGTCCTCGAGAGAGCTCTCTCAGCCCCGTCTACCTCACAGGGTGTCTGTTGTGGGGAGGGGAAGGGAAAGGAGATGGTAAGCCGCTCTGAGACTCCCTTGGGTCGTGAAGGGTAGGGTATACATCCAATCTCCTCCTCTTCTTATTGGATCTCATTGTGGTGGTTAAGAGTGTCAGGCTCTAATTTGAAGAACCAGGTTCGATTCCCCACTCCTCCACATGCAGCCAGCTGGGGAACCTTGGGTCAGTCGCAAGTTCTCTCAGAGCTGTTCTCTCAGAGGCAGTCCTCGAAAGAGCTCTCTCAGCCCCACCTATCTCCCAGAGTGTCTGTTGTGGGGAGGGGAAGGGAGAGGAGTTTGTAAGTCGCTCTGAGATTCCATGTGAAGGGCGGGGTATAAATCCAATCTTTTCTTCTTCTTCTACTACCCGTGGCCATTTGGTGGCTCAAGTGGTTAAGACGCTGAACTGCAGGCTGTGGAAGGTCAGTAGTTCTGCAGTTCAAGACCCGAGAGTGCTGCATGATGGAGTGAGCTCCCGTCTCTAGTTCCAGCTCCTGCTAACCTAGCAGTTCGAAAGCAAGAAATTGCAAGTAGATAAATAGGTACCACTCCAGTGGGAAGGGAACAGTGTTCTGTGCACCTTGGTGTTTAGTCATGCCGGCCACATGACCACGGAAACGTCTTCGGACAGCGCTGGCTCTTCGGCTTTGAAACGGAGATGAGCACCGCAACCCTAGAGTCGGATCCGACTGGCTTTCGAGCAAGGGAGACCTTTACCTTTACTATGAAATCTGGCTTAGGGAATTTACTGCTTGCCGGCTCTGAACCGATTAAGCGGCTCCTTAAATTTGTGCATCTCACCCGTGGCATCCCCTCAGGCTCCCTCGCTCTGCAGGGTTGTTGTGAGGATAAAACGGAGGCGGGGGAAATGTCGTAAGCCCTTCTGGATCTGCATTGGGAAGCAAAGTACAAGAGTATAAATGTCATTACACGAAGCCTTTCATCGAGATTGCTTTCGGAGGATATTAAACGAAGGTGACTTTGTCTCCCCCACTTCAAGTAGTAATAAAAGAAGCCGTCGCCCGGAGAGGAGAAAACGCATCTGTATTTTCATTAAATTTATGAAGCAGGCGCCGCCGCGGCCCTCCCAGGTTTGCAAATCTTAACAGATGAATCACGAGCCGGCAGAAGCTCGACGGCAGAGCAGTTCCGGCCTCTCAGTCAGACGATTATCTTAAGCCGTAATTTTAAACACAGCCCTCCGAGCACGAGCAGGGAGGCAATTCGCTTCTTCGCTATACCGGCAGCGCCAAAAGTCGCCGGGCGAGGACAACCGGAGGAAAGAACGGGGGGATCTGGCATGCAAAATCCTGGGGCTTCGTATTCTCAGCATAGGCAAAACATTGCGGGTAGCAGGGCTATTTTGGGGCAGGAACGGAGTTCCGGCTGGCTCCCAAGTTGGCCACGCCCAGCAGGAACTCATTAGCATAAGAGGCCACACCCAACAGCAGAAACTCATTGGGATTAGCTACATGAGGGGCGTGTGGCCTAACATGAAAAGGAGTCCCTGCTCCAAAAAAAAAAAAAGCCCTGGGTTTTGACAACAAACAAGGTAAACAGAATAAGAAGCAAAAGGTGGGTGTGGCTGGATGACCACACTTCTGGTGACATGGGGGTGTGGCCTAATATGCTAATGAGCTACACTGTTGGTTGTGGCCTAATATGCTAATAAGTTTCTGCTGTTTGTTGTGGCCTATTAGGATAATGAGTTCCTGCTGGGCTTTTTCTACAAAAAAAAGCCCTGGGAGGTAGCCATGTCCGCCCGTGTTAAAACTCAGAACTGGCAGTGTTGCCCTGCACTTTTTACTCGGCCCGGTGAAAGCACCGCAGAGTTAGTGCGTGAGAGTTTCGGGGAACACGAAAGGTTTGCGAGTCAATTTACGGCTGATGGAACGGAGCCGAAAAGTGTTCCGTCCGCCGTAAATTAACCCGCAGCCTTTCATGTTACCCGCAACTCTCACGCACGTGGTTTTAACTTACCTTTTAAACCGTATGAACTTGTATCAATTTTTTTTTCTATGCCAGTAAAGGCTACTTAACTTAATTTACGGTTGGATCTCGTCCGGCGGACATGCTCTTCAAGTGACAGCCCCTTCCCTCAATGGAAGAGGCTGCTTTTGAGTCGGGGGGAAGGCTTTTTGCCCCAGTGGAGAAGCACTGCCCCTTGATGGTATGGATCTAAAAGGTCTAACCTTTTGCAGCGCTCGAGTTGGTGCTCGTGAAGTCTGAGCACCATCCTCAAATGCAGGAGTGAATTTATCTGTGTAACGATATTATTTATTGTTGGCACCTTTTAATGTTGTAATTGTTATATGGTTTCACGAGTGTTATACTATTTATTGTTTTTATCCTGTCGTAAGCCGCCCTGAGCCAGCCATGGGCAGGAGAGCGGGGAGTATAGATGTAATTAATGTGATGTAATGAAAAGTACCCACACTGCCCTGGCCCGGATAGCCCAGAGAAGCCCGATCTCATCAGATCTCAGAAGCTAAGCAGCGTCGACTCTGGCAAGGACTCGGATGGGAAACCTCCAAGGAATACCAGCAGTCAGGAGGCGGGGGCAGGCTTCATCCAACCACCTCTTCCCCTCACTTTGTTCCCAGGACAGAAGACGTTCAGGGGTGGTTTGCCACTACCTGCCTCTGCATAGCAACCCTGGGTGGTCTCCCATCCAAATACTAACCAGGGCTGACCTGCTTAGTTTCCAAGATCCAATGAGATCGGGCCAGCCTGGGCCATCCAGGTCTGGGTGTTGCCATTAAGACCGCCGTAGTATTATCTTTGCAAAGGACGCACCGGACGCAATTAATTGTGCCACTGGTCGAGAGGCCACATTTCTCAGTCAATGTTTTTCTTGTGCGCGGTCAGTGTTCTTCTCTCGGGGACGGAGGGTTTTTTAAAGCTTATTACATGCGTTTATCCTTCAAGTAACGCAGTCCGAGACGAGCCACTAATCCAGTACCAGCGCACGTAAACCACAGACAATAGGAGCAGAGATACGCATCGGGAGGTGTCATATTGCCTCGGCGCTGGCCGATGGCATCCCTGCTCCCCCCCTTTTCAAAGGATATTGCAAACACAGAGCTAGCCCAGGGGTGGGTGGCAGCGAGAGACGACGATAAAGGGTTTGGGGGAGGGTTTAAATCAGAAGGAGAGAAGAAGGAAATTAATATCTTTTTTTAAAAAAAAGCCCTTTTTCATTCACATAACAGATAGAGAGGGCCTGGTCTCTGCTTCCCCCCCGAATCGGAGGGGAACGGATATGAAAGGTGTCCTCGACCCCAGAATCCTCCAGGATCCATTCTGATCTGCCACCGCTCCAGGCACCAGCGATGTGTTCTTTCACCCCGTCCTCTTCTTTTTATTTATCGATGTTATTTATCATCCTCCTTTCTCACTCGAACTCAGGGCCGATTAGACGGAGTGAGGCCATACAGTCGGCATTCAGTAAACAGTGCAGTAGGCGTTAGGGGGGTAGAACCAACCAGAAATCTAAAAACGGAACGGAAGCAAAGCGTGAGTGTTAACACAGCCCATTGAATGATTCAAGCATTCCGCAGGGGGCTCCTCATTTTAGCAAGCTGTACGCAGCAGGTGGCAGAAAGGGATCGATCGCCGTCTGGATTGGTGGTTCTATTAGTGCGTTGTAATAATTTTTATCATGTTGATTGTGTTTGATCTGTTTTAGTGCTGTAAATCGCCCAGAGCTCGCTTGCAGGGTTGGGCGATTCAGATATCTAAATAATAATAATTGGTCCAGTTACCATGTCAGATTACACAGGGAAACCATTGAAATTCATAAACGTAAATACAATTTCAACAGGAAAGAAGAGAGTTTAAAAATAAATAGGGCATGGCTTCCTGTCCTGAAAAACACACAAAATGCTCTACAGCTGGCAATAGCACTACAGATAAGATTAGAGTTTCAACAGCCATTCCACACACAAAAGAACCTCCTCAAACCTCCTCAGGAAACAATCCATAGACAAAAGAACCTCCTCAGGAAAGCTCCTCCATTAGCATGTTCATAGCCTGGAGAACCCCTACAAGATAAATGACTCAGCCCTACCCCACCTTCCTGAGTAGACATAAATTACCTGCGTACCATTTTCCTGCTCACCTTGACACAGAGAGTACTCCATCTTTCTGTGTTATACCTCTGAGGATGCCAGTCACAGCTACTGGCAAAACATCAGGTCCTACAGTGCCAAGACCACGGCCACACAACCCGGAAAATCGACAGCAACTAATTTTCCAAGTAACTTTGTGAATCATTTGGGAACGGTGCAACTCTGTCGTCTGTGTAGAAAGGCCCTCTTGGGTCGTTCAGTTCTGCGTAGTTTGTGGAAAGCCAAGAAAGCAGGTGCTTTCTTGACCGCCGCTGGCAGGCCACGGTCTTCAACGCTTGAGGATGACAGAATCCCACCTGCTGGGAATTGTGCCCCGTAGAGCTTCCGTTTGGAAGGAAGAAACTCCTCCCCGCATGCAGTTCATGTGCCGCAGCTGCCTCGAGAACGTTGGCCCCATTGCGCTAATCCTTCGCTTCTTCTTTCCCCTATCCAGGATCTTCATCATTTGGGCCATCAGCAGTTGGTTCCGTCGTGGGCCGGCACCACAGGACCAGACCACCGCAGGCGGGGCACCCCGGGCACCGAGCCGCAACCTCTTCCCTAAAGACACTTTAATGGTGAGCACGGCGGGGACTCAACGGAGCTGGCCCCAGGGCTGGGAACCAGGCATCAACTCTACGTGGATACCCCCAACCAGTGCTCCCTCTAAGCTGTGGAGCCTTGTGAGCAAAAATCCTGCTTTGTGAGCTACTGGCATTAAAGCTGTGAGCAGGTGATTTGGTTACCGCATAAATTAGTTTGCTCCGGGGCTCTTTTTGTAGCAGGAACTCCTTTGCATATTAGGCGACACACCCCTAATGTAGCCAATCCTCCCAAGAGCTTACAGAGCTCTTCTTACAGGGTGTTATGTATTGAAAGTGAATCACGGCTATACATTGCCATGTACAGCTTGAGTCTGAATGTGGCTCTTCAGATGTCGCGTTTCCATTGGTCGGTTTCCGCGAAACCATTTGTAAATATCCAATCACTGGGTGATCTTGTTGCAAAGAGGGAACGGTCCTGATTGGCCTTTATCCCTGTAATGTTATTGGTCGTTAACCTGTTGTAGGTGTGGTTTTGACAGCCTGGGAGAGTTTAAAAGAAGGAGCTGTGCTCCCCTTGTTTGTCGTGTGTTCCCGACTTACAGTTGCCGTTAAATAAAGCTGAAATCACTTGTTGAGCTTAATCCTATTGTTGAGTTAACACAGGGGCTACTGTAAGCTCTTGGAGGATTGGGTACCTTAGGGGTGTGTCGCCTAATATGCAAAGGAGTTCCTGCTACCAAAAGAGCCCTGGTTTGCTCTAAGACAAAAATGTGTGAGCCAGAGGCTAAAAAACTGTGAGCTAGCTCACACTAACTCAGCTTAGAGGGAACACTGCTCTGGAGCCATCCCTTCCTGAGCAAAGACAAAAATGGGTGAGCCGGAGGCTAGAAAACTGAGCTAGCTCACACTAAGTCAGCTTAGAGGGAGCATTACCCCCAGCCATTCCTTGGAAGCATCACGCCGGATATTAAAACCTCTGTTCCCCGGGCGATTGCGATTCTGTGTATAAAAGATGCCCAAGCGAGCAAAGTAAAATAAACAAAACCGGGTTCGCGGTGGATTAAACCACAGAAGAAGGTCACTCACCATGCATTTTGCCCAAAGTTATACATGTGTACAATACATACGTTACTTAAACAATTCCACTTTTCAGGGTTTTAGCCATATATCTGAGGACGTTGCAACTGTATTCCGTATTTTTTAACGGAAATCTCTGAAATCCTCGGTTAGAAAGATTTCAGCTAGAAAAATGTTGGCTAAACACAAGCAGGCAAAGCGGCATGTTTCGCTTAGCGTATTCTGCCATATGTTTCTGTTTGGTGTTCTGATTCCGCTGCTCGGGGTGGGAGCCAAAACATATTACCCACACCCACAAACAAACACACAAGTCCTGCAGTCAACAACCCCTTGAAAGCTTTAGACTGGACTAGAAAGACTAGGAAGTTGACGGTTGCATTTCTGTGTGTGAATACGGAATTTGGAAGGGAGAGGTTAGTCAACTATCACGTGTGCGTGCGTGATGTTTCTTGTGCTCCCGAGGTATCGCAGTTCACTCACGTCCTTAGGTCATAAAGAGACGGGGGGAAATCGTGGAGGATAGTGAGCAGTCCCGCGTCAATTCCAGCCTCGGGCGTGGGTTGCCGGCTTTTGGGTCAGACCTCTCGTCTCTTCTCCCCCACAGGATCTTTATGTCTATATCTCAGAGCATGAGCACTTTACAGATTTCAACACCTCCAAGTCGCTGTTTTGGGAGAAGCGGGATCTCATCTACGGGGACTGGACCAGCGGCGAGAATTCCGATGGGTGCTACGAGCACTATGCCGAGCTGGATGTCCCCGAGGTGTGTCCGTGCGCACGCGTGTAACTCCTCCTGTTTCCCCAGCTCACCCCCGCCCCCCGCCGTAGATTTCACTCTTCTCCTTGTCTCCACCGAGCAGTCTGGACTCTCCCGTGCTTTCCCTCTCTGACCAATAGGAGGCGAGTGTGCAGCAGGAACAGCCCGGTCAGGGCAAGACCAGCAGGCTCCTCCTCTTCCTGTTCCGGGCTGGGCTTTCTCCGCCTTAGCGGCCAACACAGAGCCCAGGCTGGCTCTCCGGCCAAGCCATTCGGACGACCGCTTGGGGCCGCAGCACAAAAGGGGGGGGGTTGGTGCTCCCCATTCCCTGTGAGCAATAGGCGTCCCCTCCGGGGCCCACGCTGCTGCCAGTTGGGTCCGATCCTGTGGTGACGCCTCCAAAGCTAGTTGTGGACCCCTCTGGTGGAGATCTAGTCCTGCAAGGGGACGGGTGGCTGAAGACTTTGGCCCAGCCCTGAGCTAAGGGAGAGACTTGAAGAAGAAAAAGAAGAGTTGGTTTTTTATACCCCGCTTTCCTCTACCGCAAGGAGTCTCAAAGCCGCTTACAATCGCCTTCCCTTCCTCTCCCCGCAACAGATGCTTAATGAGGTCGGCGGGGCTGAGAGAGTTCCAAGGACACCGTGACTGTCCCAAGGTCAACCAGCAGGCTTTATGGGGAGGAGGAGTGGCGAATCAAACCAGGCTCTCCAGATTAGAGTCCGCCACTCTAAATCACTACACGGTGCTGGCTGTCACTTGAATGGCACGCGGCCTGAATATTTATTTATGTAATTCCTAGACCGCCCTCCAGAGACAGCAGGCTCAGGGTGGGTTACAACACTCTTAAAACATACAAAAAGTTAAAACTATAACACAGTCCTTAAAATGTGTCCAATACCAAGCTGAAACACATTGGCTGTGACGCTCTGCAGAAGCAGAAAGGGATATTCCCTCGCCCCCGGGGGGATACGTGGTGTGTTCCACACGCGCCCGGCATCAATGGTTTGAGAAGCGACTTTGTTCCCTTTGATTCTGAAGATGCCCAGATGGGATAGAATATAGAGTTGGGTCCCCTTGACAAGAGAAGGAAATGCACCAAACCTTTCTCTGTACAGATTTGGGCCTTGAATGCAAAAGCTGAACTATTCCAGGAACTGGGAATAAAGGGGCAGATAGAACTATTACTCCGTTATGTTCCAAGACAGCTGTTTTGTTTGTTTAACATGCGTTAAACTGCCCATTCTAGTATGTATGTATTTTCTTATATTCAGGGGTTTTTTTGCAGAAAAAGCCCAGCAGGAACTCATTAGCATAATAGGCCACACCCACCAGCAGAAACTCAGTAGCATATTAGGCTACACCCCTGACAGCACAGCTCATTAGCATATTAGGCCACACCCCCGTGTTACCAGGAGTGTGGTCATCCAGCCACACCCATCTTTTGCTTCTTATTCTGTTTACCTTGTTTGTTGACAAAACCCGGGGCTTTTTTTGGAGCGGGAATTCCTTTGCATGTGAAGCCACACACCCCTAATGTAGACAATCCTAATGAATTCCTGCTGTTGGGTGTGGCCTGTTATGCTAATGAGTTCCTGCTGGGCGTGGCCAACTCGGGAGCCAGCCAGAACTCCGTTCCTGTGCATTCCTGCCCAAAAACAGCCCTGCTTATATTTATATCCCGCTCTCCCTGCAAAGCAGGCTCAGGGTGGCTGACAAGGTCACGTAGGATCGTGATAAAAACAGGAAATAAGGGTCTAAAATCCAGGACATTTGAAATTTAGAATTCCAGTCTTAAAAGCCAAAGTAGAAGTTACCACGAGTAACACACAAATAGAACCTTCTGAGCTGTGCCTTGGGATGTTAAGCTCCTGGGCTGGGCTAACAGCAGGGGAGGCCAGAAGATGGAAATTTGTGTGCCTGGCGGAACAGCTCCATTTTACAGGCCCTGCGGGATTGCAACAGATCCCGCAGGGCCCTGCTGTCAGATGGGAGCTTGTTCCACCAGGCTGGGGCCAGGCCAAAAAGGCCCTGCCCCTGGTTGAGGCCAGTGGGACATCCTTCGGGCCAGGGATGACCAGAAGCCGTTGATTGGTTGAGCACAAAGCTCTGTAGAGCACGTACAGGAAAAGACAGTCCCTGCGATATGCGGGTCCCCGGCCGCAATAGTAGCAGGCAGCGATAGTCGGGTTCCTCTTACAGTGTGCCCGATGATGCCCCTAACTTCAGCCTGCTGCCTGTGTGTGGTTTCAGAGCGTCCAGCACAACGGCTCCATCTACATCCATGTGTACTTCGCGAAGAGCGGGTTCACTCCCGATCCGAAGCAGAAGAACTCCTACAAGCGGCTCTCCACGGTCCACACGTCGCGAAGTAAGCCTTTTTCCTGGGGATGAATCCTGCCCCCCCCCCCTTCTCTCGCCGGGAGGCCGCAGCCGTTGGTCATGCGGGGCAAGATTTCTGCACTCAATACCATCTCCAATCGCCCAGTGTCTCTAGTTCCAGGCCTTGTTTCCTCAACCTGTCATTTCCCCACTTACGACCACTTCCTCTTTTCCTTTAGTAACTCCTCCATGTAGGATTTGCCAGGTACAACCAGTGGGGGGGTGGGGGGGGGAGGCTTATTGGCAGCAAAAAGATGCCCAGGCCAGCATTGCTGGCAATGTGATGACCTCACTTCTGGCATGCCCCGGAAATGACGTCATTGCGACGTGGGGACACTCTGGCATTTGGGCAAAACTCTATGGTAGAAGTCGTTTTTACCATAGAGTTGTTGCCCAAATACCAGAGCATCCCATGTCAACGGCGACGGGGTGACTTCACTAGACTTCCCCGTGCTGCTGGGTAAGTCCCCCCGCTGGCCGGAAGACAAAGATTTGTGAGCCGGAGGCTAAAAAACTGTAAGCTAGGTCATGCTAACTCAACTAAGAGGAAACGCTGGTGGGGACTAGACAAGCCTGCCTCCACACCAGCAGTCAGGAAGTTAACAATCAGGGCTCAAGCACCACAGGGGAGACAGTGGGTATCTTGAAGATTGGGGTTTGCTTTTGCCCACTGTGCAGCCAGTGTGTCTCTATGCCGGGGGGGGGCATGCTCTAAACATGTACATGCTGAAGAGGCACCGCCCATTGCAGGTCCCCAGCACCACGTATTCGCTCTGTCCCCTTTCCCCTTGGCTCTGTCACAACTGGCAGTCCCGTACGGATACGCAGGCGCACCCATATCTAAGCAAGTTCCACGTCTTTTTGAGTGCATTTTCATTTCACACTCTTTGCAGAATGACGAACGGCTAGCGGACCCGCACAGACGGAGACCAGCAGGCCCTCCGTGACACTTCCGCAGAGTTCGGAAGGGCGGCAGCTTGACGAATTTTCGTCAGCCGCCCTTTCTGGAAAAGCAGAGCCGCGGGGGCTCTGTGAGCAACGCCGTAGGCATTCCGTGCAGCGGCGTCTGCGGTTATCCTGTGGGAGACGGGAAGGGTGGCTTTGCAGAGAGAGACGCTGCATTTTGTAGCAGTGCTCCCTCTAACCTGTGGAGTCTTGTGAACAAGAATTCCACTTTGTGAGCGACTGGCATTAAAGGTGTGTGCGAGCCATGAGTTTGCTCTGGAGCCCTCCTTCCTGAGAGAAGACAAAAATGCATGAGCCGGAGGCTAAAAAACTGTGAGCTAGCTCACACTAACTCAGCTTAGGGGGAACGCCGTTTTGTAGGGACGCCAGCCCAGCCCTTTTGACAAAAGCTTCCAGTTCTTATTTTTGTGCAGATACCTAGCTAAGCAGACAGGGGTTTTTTTTACTCTCGCCTACATATCTAGATTCCTCCCCCAGTAAAAAAGAAAACAACCCAAAATTCCACACTCAAAATACATTGTGCAAAGTGAGCAGATTTTTCCATATGAGCTTACTCAGCTTATTTTGAGGACAGAGGGGGTTTTCCAAGCGGGACTAGGGGACTGAAAAGGAGCAGGCAGCGGTTCTGTGAGCTCCCAGAAGCCCAAGATTCTCTAGAGTCAGCAGAGTTTCCAGGACACCAAAGTGTCAATAACAAGTGGAATTCACTGCTGCAGGAAGTGGTGGCAGCTACAGGCATAGACAGCCTCAAGAGGGGATTGGATCAACATGTGGAGCAGAGGTCCAACAGTGGCTCTTAGCCACAAAGTATAGAGGGAACAATCTGTCTGGTGTAGTGATCTTGTGTCTTCTTGGTGCTGGGGGGGGCCACAGTGGGAGGGCTTCTGGAGTTCTGGCCCCACTAGTGGACCTGCTGACGGCACCTGGGTTTTGGCCACAGAGTATTGGACTGGGCCATTGGCTTGATCCAACATGACCTTTCTTATGTTCTTCTGACCGGAAAGGCAAGGGGGTTAGGAGGTTAAAGACAAGTTGCTTTGTGGGGGGGATTAAATGTTGGGGTCCCTGGGTGCCCCACCAAGGGGGTTCCTCTATCTTGGGGTGCTGCTGGCCAGTGCCCAGATAAGTCACCATGGGGGGCGTGACCAAGGAGTCAAGTAGTTTGCAAATAGCAGCGACATGCCATGTTTTGGCGTTTCCTTTCCTTGTCACTTGGTACGATCAATGTGTGTTTTCTTTTTGTTGTTTATTTGGCTCGGACAAGGAGTGTCTTGCCATTATGTCTTCCGGGATAATCTTGCCCCAGAAGGTCAGACCAGCACCAATGGATTGAAATTAAATCCGGGAGCACCTTATAAAGACTTAACAAAGATTGTGGCAGGCTAGGCATTTGCGTGAGTCACTGCTCTCTTTTTCAGGTACAGCCAGAACGTGAGTCCATCTGCCCTTCTATCCTGGAGAGCGGAGTGGTTTCACAGAGCGGTTTCAGATGCCAAATGGCAATAGCAACTATATCCACAACACTGCCACAATAAAGTATAGAGCTACCTCAATACAACTCGTTTCACAAGTGCGGTAAAGTCCCCAGTTGGCACGAAAAGGTCTCAAAGATCCTTTGTAAGAAAAATTCAAGATTTCCAGTGGTCGACGTCCTGTCCTGGACTGGCAGGATTTTCCTCGATCTTTATCGGGACCATGTAAATGAATCATTAACAGACCCAAAGCCTTTAGCCTCAAGTCGTATCGAGACAGCACTGTACTTTATTGCCGCACCGTGTCGTCTTTACGGTTGTCATGTACGGTTTTCGATCATTGGAACTTAACGTTGAACTATTACACGGTGTTTGTTCTATTGGACTTGAAGTGGTTCCTTAGATTCATTGAACGACAGTAGCAGGCAGGTGACAATAGCCGGTGAAAATCAACCAAGGTGTTTTGCGGGGATCGGAGCCCCTTCCCCAGGAGGAAAGGCGGAAGAATCTTGGGACTTTTCAGTTTAGAAAAGAGACGACTAAGGGGGGGGGGGACACGAGAGAGGTTTGTCGAATTATGCCTGGGGTGGAGAGAGTGGACGGAGGGAACTTTTTCTCCCTCTCCCAGAATGATACGACTCGAGGGCATCTCATGAAGCTGATGGGCAGTAGGTTCAGGGCGGACAAAAAGAAATACTTTAGCCGTCGTAGATTTTCCGGCCTGTGTGGCCGTGGTCTTGGCACTGAAGGACCTGACGTTTTTGCCAGCAGCTGTGACTGGCATCCTCGGGAAAAGCGCTTGACGTAGAGAGTGATTGAAAGGTGGAATTCGCGGCCAGAAGATGTAGTGATGGCCACAAGAATAAACAGCTTTAAAAGGGGGATTGGATAGACTCATCCTCCATGAATCGATCAGTGGCTACTAGCCATGGTGACCGAGGGGAACTTCCGCATTCAGAGGCATTAATTCTCTGAATCCCAGGAGGTAACATCAGGGGAAGGCCTCGGCCTCTCTGCCCTGTTGTTGGCCATCCAGAGGAACTGATTGGCCACTTCACTTTTCCCCCTGAGCTGTGCGTTTGTGCGGCCGCTCATGAACCCAGGAAGCCCCGCTCAGTAGCAGTCTGTAGCTGCACAGGGTCTTGCCTATTTTAAGATTACAGCAGTTATGTGTTGCTCAGGATGTGAACTGCTCCGTTCAGTAGGGGGGGGAATTACAGGGAACATTGGCCACTGTGTGGTACAGGGTGCTGGACCGGTCTGATCCAGCAGGGCTCTCCTTATGTTTTTAATGACAGTAGCAGGCATGATTGGATTATGTGTGATATGCAGAGAGGTAGTGGGCATGGAGAAATCTGCGTTGGCGATGAGACAGGAAACCTAGATCTCGATTCAGTCCAGGAGGATGCATTGCCTTGTGCTTCGTCCTCAGTTGCAATTCAGCAGTCTCTCTTCCTAAATCTCCCTTTGAAATTTCTGAAGAAGTGAGCGGTGACTCATGAACACTCATACCCTGCCAAAGATTTTGTTAGCCTTTAAGGTGCTGCTGGACTCCTGTTCTTTTCTACTGCTACAGACAGACTTAACGCGGCGACCCATCTTGAAATTAAATCAAAAGAATTTCTGGGTAAACATGAGGAAGAACTTCCTGACAGAGCGGTTCCTCAGTGGAACAGGCTTCCTCGGGAGGTGGTGGGCTCTCCTTCTCTGGAGGTTTTGAAGCAGAGGCTAGATGGCCATCGGACAACAATGCGGGTTCTGTGAACTTGGGCAGGTTGTGAGAGGGAGGGCAGGAAGGGATGAGCCAGTGCTTAGCTCTCATCGCCCTTTCTTATATGTCCAAGGTAATGCCAATCACCACTTTGGGGTCAGGAAGGAACTTACCTCTGGGCGTGATTGGATCAGGGATCCTGAAGGCTTTTTGCCTTCCTCTGGGCACAGAGCAGGGGTCATTGGGGGAGTGGAGGGGGAAAGTAGTTGTGAATTCCCTGCATTGTGCAAGGGGGTGGACTAGATGACCCTGGGGGGTCCCTTCCAGCTCTGTTTCCGTGTGTGGGGACTAGAAATTTAGAGGAATCCTAGCTTCTTTCGAGGCAGGCAGACGTACAGCCCGAATTCAGATAGACACACATGTGCTTTTGGAATACCTTAGCACAGGAAAGGCCTCGGCCTCTCTGCCCCGTTGTGTGAAACAGGTTGCTGAACGAGACGGGCCAGCGGTCTGATCCAGCCAAGGGCAACTGTGAAGTTACAGTTCATTATATTAATGCGCCGCTTGGCTCGGCCCGGCCCACCGAGACGGTTTAATGGCAGTTTATTTCTGTTCCTCTCCTTCCTCCCCCCCCCTTTCTTTGCAGTGATAAATAAGTACAAGCGGAGACGGTTCCAGAAGACCAAGAACCTGCTGACGGGAGAGACGGAAGCGGATCCTGAAATGATCAAAGTAACGCTAGCTTCTCTCACCGGGCTCTCTCTGGCTTTTGCTCTCCCTCTGTCTGCTAAGGTCGAGGTTTTCACCCTTCGCAGTGAGAGCCGTCCTTGTGGCCTGCAGCTTTTGTCTCTCCCTAATTCAGCCTTCCCGGTTCAGGCCCACAGCTACAGTGGGGCTTGGGGGGGGGCGGCGCCCCCTTAATTAAAACGCACACACACACACACACACCCAAGTAGCCATGCCCAGAAACCCGTGGGTTCTTTTCAAATTCAACTATTATAAAGTCACGCTGATGGGCAAGCGAGCGGCCGGCTCTCCACCAGGGCAGCAGGCCGGCAAGAGCCGCTTCCGCTGTTACTGCCTCTACTGACGCTACCCTAAGCTGCCAGTCGAGGTGATTTCATTTAATCAGCTCCCACCTGAAAAATGCAGACTTTAATCTGGGAGAACCGGGTTTGATTCCCCACTCCTCCACTTGCACCTGGCTGGATGACCTTGGGCCAGCCATAGTTCTGATAAGAGCTGTTCTTGGAAAAGAGCAGTTTCTGTCAGAGCTCTCTCAGCCCCACCTACCTCACAAGGTGTATGTTCTGGGGAGGTGAAGGGAAAGGAGATTGTAAGCCGCTCTGAGAGGCCTTTGGGCAGTGAAGGGCGGGGTATAAATCCAATCTCTTCTTCTTCTTCTACCTCACAGGGTGTCCATTGTGGGGAGGGGAAGGGAAAGGAGATTGTAAGCCGCTCTGAGAGGCCTTTGGGCAGTGAAGGGCGGAGTATAAATCCAATCTCTTTTTCTTCTTCTACCTCACAGGGTGTCCGTTGTGGGGAGGGGAAGGTAAAGGAGATTGTAAGCCGCTCTGAGACGCCTTTGGGCAGTGAAGGGCGGGGTATAAATCCAATCTCTTTTTCTTCTTCTACCTCACAGGGTGTCCATTGTGGGGAGGGGAAGGGAAAGGAGATTGTAAGCCGCTCTGAGAGGCCTTTGGGCAGTGAAAGGCGGAGTATAAATCCAATCTCTTTTTCTTCTTCTACCTCACAGGGTGTCCGTTGTGGGGAGGGGAAGGGAAAGGAGATTGTAAGCCGCTCTGAGAGGCCTTTGGGCAGTGAAGGGCGGAGTATAAATCCAATCTCTTTTTCTTCTTCTACCTCACAGGGTGTCCGTTGTGGGGAGGGGAAGGGAAAGGAGATTGTAAGCCGCTCTGAGAGGCCTTTGGGCAGTGAAGGGCGGGGTATAAATCAATCTCTTTTTCTTCTTCTACCTCACTGGGTGTCAGTTGTGGGGAGGGGAAGGGAAAGGAGATTGTAAGCCGCTCTGAGAGGCCTTTGGGCAGTGAAGGGCGGGGTATAAATCCAATCTCTTTTTCTTCTTCTACCTCACAGGGTGTCCGTTGTGGGGAGGGGAAAGGAAAGGAGATTGTAAGCCGCTCTGAGGCGCCTTTGGGCAGTGAAGGGCGGGGTATAAATCCAATCTCTTTTTCTTCTTCTACCTCACAGGGTGTCCGTTGTGGGGAGGGGAAGGGAAAGGAGATTGTAAGCCGCTCTGAGAGGCCTTTGGGCAGTGAAGGGCGGAGTATAAATCCAATCTCTTTTTCTTCTTCTACCTCACAGGGTGTCCGTTGTGGGGAGGGGAAGGGAAAGGAGATTGTAAGCCGCTCTGAGAGGCCTTTGGGCAGTGAAGGGCGGAGTATAAATCCAATCTCTTTTTCTTCTTCTACCTCACAGGGTGTCCGTTGTGGGGAGGGGAAGGGAAAGGAGATTGTAAGCCGCTCTGAGAGGCCTTTGGGCAGTGAAGGGCGGGGTATAAATCCAATCTCCTTTTCTTCTTCTTCTTCTAAACGCCCCCTGAAGAAAAAAATCCTGGCTAAGGGGCTGTCCCGGTCTCCCATGCGTGTCAGGCCGGGGCCCTGATGGACTCGAGCCTCTGATGAATCGGGTGCGGCCAGCCAACTTCAGGAAGCGGTTTCTATCACACCTCTTTGGCGGTTCCAGCTCGCCTCTCCATCCGATGCTGAAACTTGCCTTCCCTTTCGAGGGGGAATGGCCGGGGGCAAACACTCCCCCTAAGCCGTGGAGTCTTGCGAGCAGAAATTCTACTTTGCGAGCCACCGGCATTAAAGTTGCGAGCCAGCGATTTGGCTGCTGCATAAATGAGTTTGCTCTGGAGCCGTCCCTTCCCGAGCAAAGACCAAAATGCGTGAGCCGGAGGCTAAAAAACCTCACACTAACTCAGCTTAGAGGGAACACCCAGCCATTTTATTTATAGAAGTGGAAAGATAATACAGGGCAGGATTGGGAAAGGGAAGTGGGGCGGGGGGGGGGAGATCTATTAAACCACTACAGGAAAAAGCCAGAGTTATATTTAAAGCTCGGCCTGGGGCCGGCCGTTTTGTGGTTTGCAGGGGAAGAAGCTTTTCAAGCGGCTAAGTGGGGCCCGCTTCCCGGAGCAGCTGTCTGGCCACACTTGAAAGAGTTATCGCTGGACGAGATGGACCCTCGGCCTGATCCGCCAAGGCTCGTTTTCCGTGGCGGGTGGGGGTGGAGAGAGAAGGGAAGAATTCCCTCCTGAGCCTCTCCGGGCTCTGTGCCACCCAGCCAGAGCGTTGTGTGAGCGGAAACAAGGGGAATTTAGTCGACGAGTCACGCCTCTTGCACCCCTTTGGGGCTTCAGATGGCGGCCGCTCTGTTCACCCCACGTCCACTCAGCACCTGTACAGCTTCGAATGCTTCCGAGGGCTGTTCCAAGTGCGCCGCCGTGCTGGGCCGAGGGCCGTCGTCAGCCACGCCGGCTTCTGCCGCGAGCCCTGCGATTTCTGGCGGCGCTATAATTAGAGAGTGTCTTTTAGGCATCTCCGCGTGGGTTCCGGGCCGCAGCGGCGAGCATGAAAAAGCAGCCTTTTGACAGCAGCTTCAATTCAAAAGAAGTTTTTAAAAGAGTCTCAGCACGCCAGGCGTGCGGCAGTTCTGCCGCCGGGCCGGATGCTGTCAGAAGTCCTGACGCCTCTGTTTGGAGCTGGGTGGGTCCCGTAACTTTTAAATAAAACGTATAGCCTTTTGACAGCAGCTGCGGGCCTCTAGCCCAGAAGGCTTCCGAGGGGGATCCAGTTGGCCGTTCTGTTTCAAATAATGCCATTTCAGCCTCAGCCTGCCACCACATTGTTGGTTTTATTCTCCCCCTCCTCTTTCCCAGTGCATTTTTAAAAAAATCACACCCCCCCCCTTCTTGCCTGCACTTGGGCTTTCAGTTTGGTGTAGTGGTTGGGAGCACAGACTCTAATCTGGGAGAACCGGGTTTGATTCCCCCCACTCCTTCATGTGCAGCTGCTGGTGTGACCTTGGGTCAGTCACAAGTTCTCCCAGAGCTGTTCTCTCAAGGGCTGTTCTCTCAGAGCTCTCTCAGCCCCACCTACCTCACAGGATGTCTGTTGTGGGGAGGGGAAGGGAAAGGCGATTGTAAGCCTCTCTGAGACTCTTTCACGTAGTGAAGGGTGGGGTATGAATCCAATCTCCTCCTCCTCCTCCTCCTCCTCTGAGAGTCAGTTTGGTGTAGTGGTTAAGTGTGCGAACTCTAATCTGGGAGAACCAGGTGTGATTCCCCACTCCTCCCATGTGCAGCTGCTGGCGTGACTTTGGTCAGTCACAAGCAATGTTCCCTCTAAGCTGTGGAGTCTTGTGAGCAAAAATCCTACTTTGTGAGCTACTGACATTAACATTTTGAGCAGGAAATTTGGCTACTGCATACATTAGTTTGCTCTGGAGCCATCCTTCCTGAGCTAAGACAAAAACGTGAGCCAGAGGCTAAAAAAACTGAGCTAGCTCACACGAACTCAGCTTAGCGGGAACACTGGTCACAAGTTCTCTCTGAGCTGTTCTCGCAAGGGCAGTCCTCAAAAGAGCTCTCTCAGCCCCACCGACCTCACAGGGGTGCCTGTTGTGGGGAGGGGAAGGGAAAGGAGTTTGGAAGCCGCTCTGAGACTCCAAGTGAAGGGCGAGGTTTAAATCCAGTCTCCCCCTCCTCCACCACCTCTTCCTCCTCTTCTCCTTCTGCTTCTCCTTCTTCTTCCTCTGTGCAGCTCCGCCTCCTGCAGCAGCCATTTTGTGGATGTGCCCACTACGCTTATGTCTGAATTCCAAAGCTGCCCGCAGATTCGAAAGTTTGGGGACCCCTGGCTTACCAGTAGAGACTCCCCCCGCCCCCCGCTATCTCGGAGGCCCCAGCAGCAGCAGCAGCGTCCGCCCTTCGCTTTGACTCAGGCTTTGCGCTTCCCTTGCAGAGAGCCGAGGACTACGGCCCCGTGGAGGTGATCTCCCACTGGCACCCGAACCTGACCATCAACATCGTGGACGACCACACGCCCTGGGTGAAGGGCAGCGTCCCCCCTCCTCTGGACCAGTGTAAGGATGCCCTGGGGGGGACAGTGCTGGGTGGGGGAAGCGGGCAGGAGAAGGGTGTCGACTTCTCCCTCATGGCGGCACAAGCACAGTTTTTACTCAGCACTTTTTGGGTCGTTTTCTACACATTCGTTTGTTGGCGGTATTTATGGAGAGCGGCAACGACGACAGGGACGCGGTGGGGGATCAAACCAGCGGATCCACAGAAGGCCTTCGAAGCACAGCTCTGTCCCAGTTTATGAAGAAGTCAAGTCTAGAGTTTTTTTAAACGTTTCACTGCCCTCCCCTCCACCCACCCCCAATTTCTGTGTGATGCGACTACATAAATTCTCCCCTCACGTTGGTCATTTGTAGGGAGGGGCAGTGGCTCAGTGGAAGAGCCTCTGCTTGGCATGGAGAAGGTCCCAGGTTCAATCCCTGGCATCTCCAGCTAAAGGACCAGGCAGGAGGGGATGGGAAAGACCTCCGCCTGAGACCCTGGAGAGCCATGAAGTGGGGCTGTAGCTCAGTGGCAGAGCCTCTGCTTGGCACGCAGAAGGCCTCAGGTTTGATCCTCGGCATCTCCAGTTAAAAGGACCAGATAGCAGGTGATGTGTGAGACCTCAGCCATGAGTGGCCAAAAATACCAGGTGCCATCAGGAGGTCCACCAGCAGGGCCAGAACTTCAGAAGCCCTCCCACTGTTGCCCCCCAAGCACCAAGGATACAGGGCATTACTGCCCCAGACATCAGAACATAAGAGAAGCCATGTTGGATCAGGCCCCTCCAGTCCAGCACTCTGTGTCACACAGTGGCCAAAACCCAGGGGCCATCAGGAGGTCCACCAGCAGGGCCAGAACTCCAGGAGCCCTCCCACTGTGCCCCCCCCCCAGCGCCATGAATACAGAGCATCACTGCCCCAGACAGAGTGGTCCATCTATATCTTGTGGCTAAGAGCCACTGGTGGACCTCTGCTCCATATAAGAACATAAGAGAAGCCACGTTGGATCAGGCCAACAGCCCATCCAGTCCAGCCCTCTGTGCCACACGGTGGCCCAAACCCGGGCTGGTTCTGCCTTCCACCGCCGAATCCTTCCTGCAACTCTGGAAGTTGGATTAGGCGGAGTAGATGGTGCAAGGTCAGCCGCCGGGCTTGATTGCAGGCTGGGGGATTGAACCTGAACGAGCAGTCACAGCGCTGACCACTTGGCCAAAGTTTTTAAAGGTGTTTAAAAAAAAAAAAATTCCCACATAGCTTTTGCCACCATCACAGCCTTTAAGGGATCAGGGGAAAGGAGCACAGATCTCAGAAGCTAAGCATAAGAACAACATCAGAACATAAGAGAAGCCCATGTTGGATCAGGCCAATGGGCCATCCAGTCCAACACTCTGGGTCACACAGAGGCCAAAAGTACCAGGGGCCATCAGGAGGTCCAGCAGTGGGGCCAGGACACCAGAAGCCCTCCCACTGTTGACCCCCTCCCAGCACCAAGAATACAGAGCATCACTTGCCCCAAGCATAAGAACATAAGAGAAGCCCATGTTGGATCAGGCCAGTGGTCCATCCAGTCCAACACTCTGTCACACAGCGGCCAAAAATGCCAGGTGCCATCAGGAGGTCCAGCAGTGGGGCCAGGACACTAGAAGCCCTCCCACTTCGTACCTGGTTGGATGGGAGACCACCGAGGAAGTCCAGGGCCGCTACGCAGAGGCAGGCAGTGGCAACCCGAACACCTCTTGCCTTGAAAACCCTCGTGGGTCACCGTAAGTCAGCTGCAACTCAACGGCAACCCCCACCCCCGAAAAACAGTACCCGCGGGCCCTCACTGTTTCTCCTAATCCCCCGTTCCCCCCGCCCACCAGCAAATCTCTGCCATGAGCTTTCTGCTGATCTCTCCTCCACAGATCGTCTGTAGCAGTTCTGCAATTCGTCTGTGTCCTTAAAAGTTACCACGTATGCTAAACAGAACAACAGAATTCCTGTAAATGTATTAATAGAAAAGAGCAAAAAAAGAATAGAAAATCACGGGTATCTAATGGAAAGTCCCAGATATCAAGGCAGCCTCGTCCATGTGTTGCACAATGCTAAGAGATTTAATCTTTCCCCCAAGAGGATATAGTACAAGGCATTTAGTAAATATAAAGTATATGTATCAAATGCAGTAATTACATAAGGATTGAATATGGTATATGTAATTAGTTCAGCGATACAATGTGTGGTGGACTCTCTTGATTAAGATATATAACAGCATTGATGTCTGTTATTTGAAAACCATAATAAAAGTTTAATCAAAAAAGGAAAAAAAGGAAAGTCCCAGATATCAAGGCAACCTCGTCCATGTATTGCACAATGCTAAGACATTTAATCTTTCCCGCAAGAGGATATAGTACAAGGCATTTAGTAAATATAAAGTATAAGTATCGAATGCGGGGGTGAAATCCACGGACCACCAGTAAAGCGTGCTATGAACTATGTAATTGTCCATGTTATGAACTATGTAATTCTGGAAAATTTCCCCGCTGTTACGAGCGGGTGACTCTTGAAAAAGACTGCCGAATGCTGCTTTACCAGCGGACCGTGGGTTTCGCTCCTGTGTTTGAGACGTATACTTTATGTTTTCTAAATACCTTGTACTATATCCTCTTGTGGGAAAGATTAAATGTCTTAGTATTGTGTGATATGTGGACAAGGTTTCTTTGGTATTTGGGACTTTCCATTTGGTAGGTGTGATTTCCCAGTTGTGGATTTGTGGAACTTAACACAATGACTTACTTACGATGATAGTTGAATAGTTATTGAAGAAGACCTTAATGAGACATTGACACATTATTTAATTTTTGTTGTCTGTCTGCACACTGTTCGAAGTAATATACACATACTTGTGTATATTACTTCGGGACTCTATATATGGTGTTATTACTCTATTGTTGATAACAAAGAACTCCAGCAAGTGAGAGGCACCCCCCCCCCACTGGTTTATTTGTCGAACTCCTCTTACCATTAAGGTTTTTTTGTACTCTTCAGCTGAAAGACTATTTATTGATGGGCTGCAACAATCAATAAATAGCTATTTCTCTGGCGTTTTATTCTTTACTTCCTGGGAATATTTGGAGTTTTAAGAGCGGGTATGTGTATGTGAGAGAGAGCAAGCAGAAGCGTGTTCACTTTTGAACCCGGATCTTCACGTGCACGTATGGCAGACATCTGAAACCCACCTCCATCGTCAACCAGTAACGTCTCCAAAACTTAAAACATTCAAATTGCCACCTTGGGGTCAGGAAGCAGTTTTTCTCCAGGCCAATTTGGCCGGAGATCCTGGAGGTATTTTGTCGCCTTCTGGGCGTGGAACTGGGTGTTGTGTGGGGGGAGGTATTTGTGAATTACCTGCATTGTGCTGGGGGTTGGACTAGATGACCCCGGAGATCCCTTCCGACTCCTATGATTCTGTGAATATTGTAGAAGGGTTCTCCCAACGTGGGGCTCGCGGGCACCTTTCCTGGTGCCCACCAAGTGTTCTTCTAAAGCGGACAGGGCCAGACGGGGCCTTTGCCCAGCAAGGCTTCTGATTGGTCATGAGGGAGCCAATGGGCAGAGCAGATATTTTTTAAAAGTCGGTGACTGCAGGGATCTTTGTCGTGTGACTGAAGAGGAGCTTGTTGTTCATGCAAGAATTTGTTTTAAGCATTGTGTTCATTTTAAAAGGCGTCTTGTTAAGCGATGCTTCTCCTTGAAATGTCGAAGAGTTACTATTAGAGTCATGCACAGCCTTTCCCCCTGAGACTTTGTGATTGGCCCCACCTTTCATGGTGGCCATTTTATAGTTGGCGCCAACCAGGGCTTTTTTTGTCGAAAAAGCCCAGCAGGAACTCATTAGCATAATAGGCCACACCCAACAGCAGAAACTCATTAGCATAATAGACCGCACTCCCATGTTACCAGAAGTGTGGTCATCCAGCCACACCCACCTTTTGCTTCTTATTCTGTTTACCTTGTTTGTTGACAAAACCCAGGGCTTTTTTTGGAGCAGGAACTCCTTTGCATGTTAGGCCACACACCCCTAATGTAGCCAATCCTTATGAATTTCTGCTGTTGGGCGTGGCCTGTTATGCTAATGAGTTCCTGCTGGGCGTGGCCAACTCGGGAGCCAGCTGGAACTCCGTTCCTGAGCGTTCCTGCCCAAGAATAGCCCTGGCGCCACCTCTTCTGGCAGCCATTTTGTGCTTGTGGCCGCCATCCAGTGGTGGAATTCCAAAGGGGCCCTCAGGCACAAAAGTTGGGGACCCCCCCTTTTTTTTTTTTTAGAGTTTTAGGTGTTCTTCAGAATTCTGATTTGTCAACTAAGCTGTTCAGGTTCAACCCTCCGTTCCAAAGATAATAATAAGTACCAGATTTATTATTAATTTTTGCCACAGGAAGGAAGCAAAGGTGATTAAGAGAGCCAGTTTGGTATAGTGGTTAGGGGTGTGGACTCTAATCCGGGAGAACCTGGTTTGATTCCCCGCTCCACCACATGCAGCTGCTGGCATGAACCTGGGTCAGTCACAAGTTTTCTCAGAGCAGTTCTCTGGCCAGCTGTTCTCGAGAGAGCTCTCTCAGCCCCACCTGCCTCACAGCGTGTTGTGGGGAGGGGAAGGGAAAGGCGACCGTAAGCCACTCTGAGACTCTTTTAGGTAGTGAAGGGCAGGGTATAAATCCAGATCTCTTCTTCTTCTACCTCACAGGGTGTCTGTTGTGGGGAGGGGAAGGGAAAGGCGACCGTAAGCCACTCTGAGACTCTTTTAGGTAGTGAAGGGCAGGGTATAAATCCAGATCTCTTCTTCTTCTACCTCACAGGGTGTCTGTTGTGGGGAGGGGAAGGGAAAGGCGACCGTAAGCCACTCTGAGACTCTTTTAGGTAGTGAAGGGCAGGGTATAAATCCAGATCTCTTCTTCTTCTACCTCACAGGGTGTCTGTTGTGGGGAGGGGAAGGGAAAGGCGACCGTAAGCCGCTCGGAGACTCCTTTAGGTAGTGGAGGGCGGGGTATAAATCCAGCCTCCGCTTCTCCTTTCCTTAATCAGAAATCCATGCCCATCTGTGTCGCCCGTTTTCATTTTGTAAGACCCACGGGCGCCGTCCATTGTTGCCTTTTTGCCGCAGATGTGAAGTTCGACGCGGTGAGCGGCGACTACTACCCCATCCTGTACTTCAACGACTACTGGAACCTGCAGAAGGACTACTTCCCCATCAACGAGACGGTGGAGCGCCTGCCCCTCCGCCTCTCCTACTGCCCGCTGTCCCTCTGGCGCTGGCAGCTCTACGCCGCCCAGAGCACCAAGTCCCCCTGGAACTTCCTGGGCGAGGACCTGTACGAGCAGTCGGACGAGGAGCAGGACTCCGTCAAGGTGAGCGGCGGGCGGCGGGCTCCCCCCATGGCCCTTCGGCCTGCCAGAGGGGAAGAACCACACCGGGGCAGACGCCAAAGTGAGCATAGCACTAATTGTTCCTGTGCCGTGTCATCCTCCGGCGAATTCATGCACGCGTCATATTTTCAGCCCCTTTTTCCAGTTGGAAGTACCCAGAGCCGTCTGCAGGTGGGGACGTCTGCATGTGCGATAAATGCCGTCAGAGTTGCTGCCGACTTACGGGGGGCCCTATGAATTAAGGTTCTCCCAAATTGCCATATTGTTTAGCAGCCGTTCTCGGGTCTTGCAGACGGAGGGCCTCTGTGGCTTCTCTTATCGAGCCACTCCATCTCCAGTTAGGCCTTCCTCTTTCTCTGTCGCCTTCAACATTTCCTAGCGTGGTTGTCTTTTTGCCGTGACTCTCGTCTTCCCAGTTTGGCGTCACGGTTACGTGCGCGGACTCTAATCCGGGAGGGACCAGGTTTGATTCCCCCACTCCTCCACTTGCACCTGCTGGTGTGACCTTGGGTCAATCACAAGTTCTCTCAGAGCTGTTCTCGCAAGGGCAGTCCTCGAAAGAGCTCTCTCGGCCCCACCGGCCTCACAGGCAATGTTCCCTCTAAGCCATGGAGTCTTGTGAGCAAAAACTCTACTTTATGAGCGACTAGCATTAAAGCTGTGAGCGAGCAATCTGGCTATGGCATCAATTAGTTTGCTCCGGAGCCCTCCTTCCTGAGCGAAGACAAACGTGTGTGAGCTGGAGGCTAAAGAACTGTGAGCTGGCTCACCCTAACTCAGCTTAGAGGGAACACTGCTCACGGGGTGTCTGTTGTGGGGAGGGAAGGGAAATGGTCAGCCGCTCTGAGACTTCTTCAGGTAGTGAAGGGTGGGGTATAAATCTGATCTCCTCCTCCACCGCCACCACTGCCGAGCTGGGAAGAATGAAACGTACCTGGAGCGGCCGACCAGGGACGGAGGGGAGCTCCTCCTCTTAAGTGAATGTCCACACGCCCTCCCCCTCCCAGCACCCTCTCCAGGCATCTGACTTGGCCCTGACACTGCTTGGGAATCCGACTCCATGAGTGCTAGAAACTCGGGGCGGGGAAGGGGGACTGACGTTTGGGATATGGAGGAAAACAGCAGGTTTCAGGACTGGATTCCTTTATCAGGCGAGCTCCCGACTTGGTGGAAACCCAGACTGTTGTAGGCAGCATACCTGAGAGCCAGTTTGGTGCCATGGTTAGGAGCGCAGGCTGTAATCTGGGTGAACTGGTTCTGGTTCCCTCACTCCTCCCCATGCAGCTACCGGTGTGACCTTGGGTCAATCACAGGTTCTCTCAGAGCTGTTCTCTCAGGAGCAGTCCTTGAAAGAGCTCTCTCAGCCCCGCCTACCTCACAGGGTGTCTGTTGTGGGAAGGGGAAGGAGACTGTAAACTGCTCTGAGATTCCGAGTGAAGGGCAGGTTATAAATCCAATCTCTTCTTCTTCTTCTTCTCCTTCTTCTTCTCCTTCTCCTCCTCCTCCTCCTCCTCCTCTGGCACCCCTTTCCCTCCCTCTTTCTTTTTTTCCCCCAAGGTTGCTCTTTTGGAAACCAATCCCTACCTGTTGGCTTTGACCATTATAGTCTCCATCGTGCACAGCATATTTGAATTCCTCGCTTTCAAAAACGGTGAGTTCCGCAGTGCTGGAAATCTCTTTCTTCCACCCCTTCCCTTTTTTAAAAAAATCTGCCATGCTTTAAGGCCAGAGCTGGGGGGCCGCATTTTGCATCCTGACCGCTTTATGGCGTCCCCTGGCCGAGTGTCGATCCAGCCAGCATCCAGTTCTCATTCCAGAAGAGAGCTGCTTGCCAGAGCTGTACAGAAAAGGGTCAAGGTCAGTTTGGTGTCATGGTTAGGAGCGCGGACTCTAATCTGGGAGAACCGGATTTGGTTCCCCACTCCGTCACATGCAGCTGCTGGTGTGACCTTGGGTCAGTCACAAGTTCTCTCAGAGCTGTTCTCTCAAGGGCCGTCCTCGAAAGGGCTCTCTCAGCCCCACCTCTCTCACAGGGTATCTGTTGTGGGGAGGGGAAGGGAAAGGAGATTGTAAGCCGCTCTGAGACTCCTTCAGTAGTGAAGGGTGGGGTATAAATCCAATTTCCTCCTCCTCTTCTTCTTCTTCTTCTTTTTAAACTTCGTTTCTCCTCCTCCTTCCTCAGACATCCAGTTCTGGAACAGCAGGCAGTCCCTCGAAGGACTCTCCGTTCGCTCGGTGTTCTTTGGGGTATTCCAGTCGCTGGTGGTCCTGCTCTACATCCTGGACAACGAGACCAACTTTGTGGTGCAAGTGAGCGTCTTCATCGGGCTCCTCATCGACCTCTGGAAGATCACCAAGGTCATGGACGTCAGGGTAAGAGCCCCGCGGACGTAGCCCGTCGGAGCGCCTCTGGCCTCCGCAGCTCTGCCCGGTGCAGATGCCGTCAAGTCCTGACTGACGGATGGCAGCCCCAGCAAGGGGCCTTCAAGGTGTGGAGAAGCACAGGTGGTTGGCCATCGCCTTCCTCTGCAGAGTCTTCCTTGGTGGTCTCCCTTCCAAGTAGCGACCCCAGCAGCGCGTCTTTTAAGGCAAGAAGCAGAATAAATGATTGGATTTATACCCCACCCTTCATTCCCCGAAGGAGTCTCAGAGCGGCTTACAAACTCCTTTCCCTTCCCCTCCCCACAACAGACACCCTGTGAGGTAGGCGGGGCTGAGAGAGCTCTTGACAGAAACTGCTCTTTTTCAAGAACAGCTCTTATCAGAACTACGGTTTGCCCAAGGTCATCCAGCAGCTGCATGTAGAGGAAAGGGAATCTAACCCAGTTCTCCCAGTTCAGAGCCGCACATTTGACCACTACACCAAACAGGCTCTCAAGGGAGAAGCACTGGTGGTTGGCCGTTGCCTTCCTCTGAAGAGTCTTCCTTGGTGGTCTCTCTTCTAAGTACCAACCCTGCTTAGTTTCCCCCTGCATGGGGCTTTTAAGGCAAGGGAGAAGCGGACGTGGTTTGCCCTCTCCTTCCTCTGCAGAAGAACAAAGTCTTGAGTCCAGCAGCACCTTCTAAGACCAATAAAGTTGCAATTCCGGGTAGAAGCTTCCGTGTGCATGCCCATTGGAACTGACTTCCTCAAGCCTTGCATATCGGTGGAGAGAGGGCGGGGTAGGGGGCTAGTTGCCAGGAAGGGCAGGTTAGAGTGAAGATGCTTAAGTAACTGGGCAATAAGTACAGCTGAACTTGGATTAAAGCAGTTGGCGAGGCCCTTGAATGGCAGCCAACTAGCATACAAATACAAGAGTTAACAAACAGATGTGAGGAGAACTAAGTTTGAGTCCAGTGGCAACTCACCCCCCTCCTCTCTACCCTATATGTGAGGCTTGAGGGCAGGGCTTTTTTGGTAGAAAAAGCCCAGCCATGAGCTCATTAGCATATTAGGCCACACCCCCGACAGCAGAAACTCATTAGCATATTAGGCCACACCCCACATGTTACCAGGAGTGTGGTCATCCAGCCACACCCACCTTTTGCTTCTTATTCTGTTTCCCTTGTTCGTTGTCAAAACCCAGGGCTTTTTTTTTTTTTTTTTTGAGCAAAAACTCCTTTGCATGTTAGGCCACACACATCCCCTAATGTAGCCAATCCGAATTGAGTTTCTGCTGTTGGGTGTGGCCTGTTATGTTAATGAGTTCGTGCTGAGCGTGGCCAACTCGGGAGCCAGCCGGAACTCCGTTCCTGCGCGTTCCCGCCCCAAAATAGCCCTGCTTGAGGAAACCTGTTTCAGTATACCCGACGAAGTTTGCATGCGCACGAAACCTCACACACCCAGAATGAAACTTCGTTGGTCTGAAAGGCGCCCCCGGACTCGGTCTTTGCCCTGTTGCTTCGGGCCAAACACGACCCCCCACCCGTCTTCCCGCCACAGAGTCTTCCTTCGTGCCCTCCCATCCGAGTACCGACCCCGCGTAGCTCCCGAGATCAAACGCAGTCAGGCTGTCCCACGCCGCCTTCCCTCCCGGCTCCGCCCAAACCCGTGTGCGAATCACGGTGCCAGGAGGTGACCCGAAACCCTGGGGTTGCAATGAATTGTGCGAACAGAATGTGATCGGATACGTATGCCGTATTTATTCTGCTTCCGTCACGTTGGGTTTCTGAAAGAGGATAGCAGGGGTGGGGGGGCAAAGTAGCCGCAGAGGAACAAAGGAGGTGGCGTAGGGTTAGTGAAGTATTCAGGTTTTTACAGGCTGTTGCTTCTCAGAAGTATTACTTGTTGTGCCTGGCCACTGTACACTGCAGCTGTACAGAGAACCTCCGCAGTCATGCGTTTCAATCTGGTGGTCCCTGTGAGATGCTAGCGGTGTAGGAAACTTGGGCTTTGGGTTGACATGGAGTGGGCAGGACAATTTGGATCTGAAAGCTCTACATCATCTTAAGAGCCAGTTTGGTGTCGTGGTTAAGAGCGCAGACTTTCATCTGGGAGAATCTGGGTCTGATCCCCCACTCCTTTGCATGCAGCTGCCAGTGTGACCGTGGGTCAGTCACAAGTCCTCTCAGAGCTGTTCTCTCAAGGGCAGTCCTCGAAAGAGCTCTATCAGCCCCACCTACCTCACAGGCTGTTTGTTTTGGGGAGGGAAAGGGATTGTAAACCGCTCTGAGACTCCGAGGGAAGGGCAGGGTATAGATCCAGTCTCTTCTTCTTAAGCTTTCCTTCCCGTGAAGCCACCGTTCTAGGTCTTAAAGCACCCCGGGCAAGCTGATTGTGCCTGGCTCCCGATCAGAACGAGGTCTGGAACTGATTTTCCCATCGAACCACAATCCTGGGATGGGTGTTTCCTTGAGTCGCTCCTCTTTCCCCCCTCCTTTGAACATGCAGCCCGTCTCATCTGCCATGAGCCAGCTGGCTCGCCCCGCTAAACCGTACCCTCGCCTCGGTAACCATCTGATGCCCTTCCCCTCCGCCCCTCCCTCTTCTTCTTCCTCTTCGCCCCTCCCATAAGAACATAAGAGAAGCCCATGTTGGATCAGGCCAATGACCCATCCAGTCCAACCCTCTGTATCACACAGTGGCCAAAAATACCAGGTGCCATCAAGAGGTCCAGCAGAGGGGCCGGGACACTAGAAAGCCTCCCACTGTTGCTCCCCCCAAGCACCAAGAATACAACAGCATCCCTTGCCCCAGACTGAGAGCTCCCATCTATACTCAGTGACCAACAGCCACTGATGGACCTCTGCTCCATATGTTTATCCAATTTCCCCTTGAAGCCGTCCCTGCTTGTAGCTGCCACCACCCTCCTTTGGCAGTGAGTTCCACGTGTTCATTACTGTTTGGGTGAAGAAGGACTTCCTGTTATCTGTTCAAACCCGACTGCTCAGCAATTTCATGGAGTGCCCACGAGTTCTTGTATTGTGAGAAAGGGAGAAAAGTACTTCTTTCTCTACCTGCTCTATCCCATGCATAATCTTATAAACCTCGATCATATCACCCCTCAGCTGTCATTCCCCCAAGCTAAAGAGCCCCAAGTGTTTTAACCTTTCTTCCTAGGGAAAGCGTTCCAACCCTTTTATCATTCTGGTTGCCCTTTTTCCCCTTTCTTCTTTTTCTGGACGATGCTAAACAGCTGGACCGGGACAACAAAGTCGCAGGGATCTTTCCACGCCTCACCTTCAAAGACAAATCAACGTACATCGAATCGTCCACGAAAGTCTACGACGACGTGAGTAGGGGGAACACTCTCGGGCCCCGGCGGGGAAGAATGGTTCTTTCCCACGCCCGTGATTTGCAGAAACCGGTAGCCCCCGCTGGGTATGGGGGTGGGGGGTAGAACAATGGCTGCGAAGAAGCAGGTGAGGGCAAAACGCCCCTAATGCAGACCCGAGCATCCCGTGATTCCTGGGGAGGTGTCGGCTGTTCCCCTTTGAGCCTGTCTCTCTTCCCCACAGATGGCTTTCCGGTATCTCTCCTGGATCCTCTTCCCGCTTCTGGGTTGTTACGCTGTGTACAGCCTCCTCTACATGGAACACAAAGGCTGGTACTCCTGGGTACTCAGCATGCTCTACGGATTCCTCCTGACCTTCGGTGAGCGGCCGGTCCCCCACCCCCACTTCCGGCGCACCTAAAAGCCAGGCCCCCCCCCCGCACCGCCTGCGCAGAAGTAGATCTCTAGCAAAGGGCAGACACACTTTTTGGTGTAGTGGTTAAGTGCGCGGCCTCTAATCTGGGAGAACCGGGCTTGATTCCCCCACTCCTCCACTTGCAGCTGCTGGATGACCTTGGGCAAGCCACAGTTCTGTCAGAGCTGTTCTTGAAAAGGAGCCGTTTCTGTCAGAGCTCTCTCAGCCCCACTGACCTCACAGGGCGTCTGTTGTGAGGAGGGGGAGGGAAAAAGGAGTTCGTAAGCCGCTCTGAGACTGCTTTGGAGCAGAAGTCCATCAGTGGCTCTTAGCCACAAGGTATAGATAGGAACTCTCAGTCTGGGGCAGGTGATGCACTCTGTTCTTGGTGCTGGGGGGGGCAGCAGTGGGAGGGCTTCTAGTGTCCTGGCCCCACTGGTGGACCTCCTGATGGCACCTAGTATTTTTGGCCACTGTGTGACACCGAGTGTTGGACTGGGTGGGCCATTGGACTGATCTAACATTGGCTTCTCTTATGGCCTTATGTCTGGGGATGCTCTGTCTTCTTGATGCTTGGGGGCAGGCAGCAGTGGGAGGGCTTCTAGTGTCCTGGCCCCACTGCTGGACCTCCTGATGGCCCCTGGTATTTTTGGCCGCTCTGTGACAGAGTGTTGGACTAGATGGGCCATTGGCCTGATTCAACATTGGCTTCTCTTATGCTCTTATGTTCTTTGGGTAGTGAAGGGCGGGGTATAAATCCAATCTCTTCGCTTCTTCTTCTTTTTACAACACACTTTATTTATAAAGGACAGTTTTCCGCGAGATTCTCAGGCTAAGTAAACACAAAGTTGAATTACTGGTAGGTTGGTTTTTTAAAATGCGGAAGGGGTCGGAACGCAGACAAAACAGCGAAACGTTTTTCTTTCGAAACTAGTCCAGGGCTGGTCTGTTTTAGAGGAGTAAAGGACAGGCAAGCCTCTAAGGTCTCACTCCATCAAACTTTGCTTTCTTTGTCAACGGAATAAGTTAGGCAGAAGATCAACCTGGTGGACCTCGAATATTTTATGTCTGCTGTTTGAATAACCCGTCTTTTAAAAAATACTTTGGCTTTCATTTAAAAGCTGGAACGCATTCGTAACACACAGGGAAACGTTTTTGACCTGCGATTGGAAGTTTGTCCATGCACGCACACACACCCCGACTAGCCCGATTTCCTCGGGTCTCGGAAGCAACGCTTCCCCGAAGCTGTGGAGTCCCGTGAGCAAAAATTCTACTTTGTGAGCGACTAAAGTCGTGAGCGAGCGGTTTGGCCGCGGCGTGAATCAGTTTGCTCCGGAGTCCTCCTTCCCGAGCGAGGACGGAAAACTGTGAGCCGGAGGCTAAAAAAACTGTGAGCCAGCTCACACTAACTCAGCTTAGGGGAAACACTGGGAAGCTCAGCAGGGTCAGCCCTGGCTACTGTTTGGATAGGAGACCTTCCAGGATGTCCGGGATTGTGACACGGAGGCAGGCAATGGTAACCCCATCGTCTTGAGCGTCTCTTGCCTTGGAAACCCCACGGGGGTTGCCCTGAGACAGCCGTGATGCGGAGGCACTTCTCAGCCACACATAAAGCCAAGGGCCCCCGCCTGCACAGAAGCAGGTCTCTAGTGTATATCCTTTTTCCATCCCCAAACCACAGCACCATACAGAAGGTAGGGGACAACCGTACTTTTCAATAGTTTTATAACAGGATCAATAAGAAAACCTCCCTTGGTATAATAAAACCTCAGAATGGAGTCCACAATCCTTGCCGCAGATGCTTTTCCTGTGGCAACGTGAACATTCCAGTTCAGATTCCCTCTAAACGAAATCCCTAAGTACTTAAAGGTACCGCACTGATTTATTGAATTGCCAAGTATTGCTCCAGGAGGATATTTGAGCCCTTTTTCTAAAGATCTGTGGTGCTCAAGTGGTTAAGACGCTAAACTGCAGGCTGTGGAAGGTCAGTAGTTCAGCAGTTCGAGACCCGAGAGTGCCGCATGACGGGGTGAGCTCCGTCTCTAGTTCCAGCTCCTGCCAACCTAGCAGTTCGAAAGCAAGAAATTGCAAGCAGATAAATAGGCACCACTTTGGTGGGAAGGTAACAGCGTTCCGTGCGCCTTGGTGTTTAGTCGTGCTGGCCACATGACCACGGAAACGTCTTCGGACAGTGCTGGCTCTTCGGCTTTGAAACGGAGGTGAGCGCCGCAACCCTACAGTTGGATCCGACTGGCTTTCGAGCAAGGGAACCTTTACCTTTACCTCTAAAGACCATCACTTTGGGTTTTTTCAAAGTTAACGTTAAGGGCCTCTTCCTTACAGTATAAACCTCGTTGCTGCGATAATCTTCCCATCCCGACTTTTGTAAGTGATATTAGGGCCATGTCGTCTGCATAAAGTAAAATTGAAATTCTGTGCTTCCCAAGGGTAGGTGGAAAGAACTGCGGGCCTGATAACCCGTCAACAATATTGTTTATGTATAAGTTCAACAGTAGACGGGCCGACACACACCCCTGCTTCACTCGAGGTCTCTAGCGAAGGGTGGACCACGGGCGATTCCAACCCCGCCTCATACCGACATCCCCCCTCTCTCTTTCCAGGCTTCATCACCATGACGCCCCAGCTGTTCATCAACTACAAGCTGAAGTCGGTCGCGCACCTGCCCTGGCGGATGCTCACCTACAAGGCCCTCAACACCTTCATCGACGACCTCTTTGCCTTCGTCATCAAAATGCCCATGATGTACAGGATAGGCTGCCTCCGAGACGGTAATCCCCCTACCCCCCCTTCTCCACATGCTCACACAGACACCCCCCGGAGCCAGCACGGTGTGGTGGTAAAGCCTGGCAGGCTCTAATATGGAGGACTGGGTCTGCTTCCCCACTCCTCCACCACCTGAAGCCTGCTGGGTGACCCTGGGCCAGTCCCAGTTCCCTCAGAGCTCTCTCAGGCCCGCCTGCCTCACAGGGTGCCTGTTGTGGGGAGGGGAAGGGAAGGCAGTTGTAAGCCACTGTGAGACACCAGGCCTGCTGGGTGACCTTGGACCAGTCCCAGTTCCCTCAGAGCTCTCTCAGGCCCGCCTGCCTCACAGGGTGCCTGTTGTGGGGAGGGGAAGGGAAGGCAGTTGTAAGCCACTGTGAGACACCAGGCCTGCTGGGTGACCTTGGACCAGTCCCAGTTCCCTCAGAACTCTCTCAGCCCCACCTGCCTCACAGGGTGCCTGTTGTGGGGAGGGGAAGGGAAGGCAGTTGTAAGCCACTGTGAGACACCAGGCCTGCTGGGTGATCTTGGACCAGTCCCAGTTCCCTCAGAGCTCTCTCAGGCCCACCTGCCTCACAGGGTGCCTGTTGTGGGGAGGGGAAGGGAAGGCAGTTGTAAGCCACTGTGAGACACCAGGCCTGCTGGGTGATCTTGGACCAGTCCCAGTTCCCTCAGAGCTCTCTCAGCCCCACCTGCCTCACAGGGTGCCTGTTGTGGGGAGGGGAAGGGAAGGCAGTTGTAAGCCACTGTGAGACACCAGGCCTGCTGGGTGATCTTGGACCAGTCCCAGTTCCCTCAGAGCTCTCTCAGGCCCACCTGCCTCACAGGGTGTCTGTTTGTGGCGATTGTAAGCCACTGTGAGACACCAGGCCTGCTGGGTGACCTTGGACCTGTCCCAGTTCCCTCAGAGCTCTCTCAGCACCACCTGTCTCACAGGGTGTCTGTTATGGGGAGGGGAAGGGAAGGCAGTTGTAAGCCAGGGTGAGACACCAGCCCTGCTGGGTGACCTTGGACCTGTCCCAGTTCCCTCAGAGTTCTCTCAGCCCCAACTGCCAGTTTGGTGTAGTGGTTAAGTGCGCGGACTCTTACCTGGGAGAACCGGGTTTGATTCCCCGCTTCTCCACTTGCAGCTGCTGATGTGACCTTGGGTCAGTCACAAGCTCTGGCACAGCTGTTCTCTCAAGGACAGTTTCTGTCAGAAGTTCTCTTAGCCCCACCTGCCACACAGGGTGTCTGTTGTGGGGAGGGGAAGGGAAAGGAGTTTGTCAGCCGCTCTGAGACGCCTTTGGGCAGTGAAGGGCGGGGTATAAATCCAATCTCTTCTCCTCTTAATCCTCCCCCTCCCCCCCCAGGGTGTCCGTTTGTGGCGATGGCAAGCCACTCTGGATACCACGCCTGTTGGGTGCCCTTGGACCAGTCCCAGTCCCCTCAGCACTCCCTCAGCCCCACCTGCCTCACAGGGTGTCTGTTGTGGGGAGAGGAAGGGAAGCCGACTGTAAGCCACTTTGAGACACCAGGCCTGCTGGGTGACCTTGGACCTGTCCCAGTTCCCTCAGAGCTCTCTCAGCCCCACCTGCCTCACAGGGTGTCTGTTGTGGGGAGAGGAAGGGAAAGACGATTGCAAGCCACTCTGAGAGTCCTTAAAGTAGAGAAAAGTGGAGTATGAAAAGCAAAAGAGGGACCTTCTGCCAGAGGATGTGGCGATAGTTTTAAAAGGGGATTAGATGGATTCATGGAGGAGAGGTCTGTCAGTGATTATTAACCACAGTGACTAAAGGGAACCTCCATATTCAGAGGCAGTCGACCTCTGAATAGCAGTGTCAGCAGGAAACATCAGGGGAAGGCATCGGGCCGTCACCCTGTGTGGTCACCCTCCAGGGTAATTATGTGAGACAGGCCACTGATCTAATCCAGCAGGGCTTTTCTTGAGGCTAACACGTTTAAGGTGACATCCGGGGAAGGCCTCAGCCTCCATGACCTGCTGTTGGCCCTCCAGAGGAACTGGCTGGCCCCTGTGCAAGACGGGATGCTGGACTAGATGGACCACTGGTCTGATACAGCAGGGCTCTTCTTGTGTTCTTCTCAGGGGAAGGCCTCGGCCTCTCTGCCCTGTTGCTGGCCCTCCGGAGGAACTGGTTGCCCACTGTGCGAGATGGGATGCTGGACCAGATGGACTTTCACTGGTTTGGTCCAGCAGGGCTCTTCTGATGTTCTTATCAGAGGAAGGCTTCAGCCTCTCTGCCCTGTTGTCGGCCACACAGAGGAACTGGATGGCCTCTGTGTGAGACAGGATGCTGGTCTGATCCAGCAGGGCTCTTCTCGTGTTCTTCTCAGAGGAAGGCCTCGGCCTCTCTGCCCTGTTGTTGGCCCTCCAGAGGAACTGGCTGGCCACAGTGTGAGGCAAGATGCTGGACTAGATGGACCCTCACTGGTCTGATCCAGCAGGGCTCTCTTCTGATGTTCTTATCGGGGGAAGGCCTCGGCCTCTCTGCCCTGTCGTTGGCCCTCCAGGGGAACTGGCTGGCCACTGTATGTGAGTCGGGATGCTGGACTGTGTGGACCGCTGGCCTGATCCGGCAGGGCTCTCCTTGCGCCCCCCCCTTCTGACCACCAGTGTTTTCTCTTCTCCCCCCCTCCCCAGACGTCGTTTTCTTCATTTACCTCTACCAGCGGTGGATCTACCGGGTGGATCTGACCCGGGTCAACGAGTTCGGGATCAGTGGGGAGGCACAGGCGTCTCAGACGACGCAGAGCACAGCCCAGCAAGACGGCGTCCCCGCGCTGCCGGCCAGCGGCCCCCCGGGCGCCATCACGGAAGGGCCGGCGAACGGAGCCCCCCCGGCGGCGACGGAGGGAGCAACCGATCAGGATCCGGCGGCAGGCCTGCCCGACGGCGATCTCCAACCGCCGCCCTCGAAAACAGCGGAGGAGAAGAAGAAAGATTAACCGGCTCTAACTTTTATTTTTTAAAACTCCCTCTAACTTGACTCTCTCACGGTTGGATAATGGACAGATTGCAAAGGGGCGGGGCGGGGGGGGGCCGGACGGAGGGGGGGCACAGAGCTGCTTCGGTTCCACCCGGGTCCAAAGCTTTTTATTTTATATTCCAGTAAACTTGTGGGGGTTGGAAGGGGGGGGGTTGTCAAGAGGTGGGGGGGGGGAGAGAGAGAAAGAGAGCGCGAAAAGTGACAAGCTTGTATTCCCTGGGAGAGAAAGCCCCGCCCCGCCCGCCCCTCCGTTAAACTCTCTGTGTTTAAAAGCAAAAACTCCGCCAGTAATAATTGTGATCTCCATTCCATTGTGCAGGTATTTAGGACACTTTTGTCATTTACGGAGCTCCTCCCCCGAGCCGTGTGTCTCTCCGTTCCATAAAGGGAGCCCGTGATCAGAACAGAAGAACAAAACAGACCCCCTACCCACCCACCCCTACCCCCCCCCCGACCGCAGAAGTATCGTTTCTCATCATTACATCCTAATACGGACTTTGGATTTAATAAATTCATGTGGGTGTTTAAGTTAAAAAACGAAAACGAAACTCCGCTTGGCCCCCGTCTTCTTCTTCTTCTTCTTCTTCTTCTTCTTCTTCTTCTTCCTCCCGTTTCCTCTCGCCCGGCTCAAGGCCTGGACACGTCTCTCGGTTCTGGGAGGAAGACCTGGCCGGCTCACTTCTTGAAAAAGCAAAGTTTTCGCTCTCCTGGAAAAGCAAGGTTTTCTCTCTCGTGGTTGGCAAGATGGCTTTAAGTTCTGTCCGACACCGCAGAGTCCTGACCCGGCTGCGAAAACATCTGCGTTGTTTTTAGTATAAGAAAAGGGTTCTGTGTTCTCGCTCCACAGGATTTGTAATTTTCTAGGCTTCGATAATGCCTTAATTCTCCTCACACCCTTAAACTGGAAGGCCCCAACCCCCTCGGTTTCTCATAAACACATATGAGGCTGTCTTAGGTAAAGGTAAAGGTTCTCTTGCTCGAAAGCCAGTCGAATCCGACTCTAGGGTTGCGGTGCTCATCTCCGTTTCAAAGCCGAAGAGCCAGCGCTGTCCGAAGATGTTTCCGTAGTCATGTGGCCGGCATGACTAAACACCAAGGCACGGAACGCTGTTACCCTTTCCCACTGAAGTGGTACCTATTTATCTACTTGCAATTTCTTGCTTTCAAACTGCTAGGTAGGCAGGAGCTGGAACTAGAGACGGGAGCTCACTCCGTCATGCAGCACTCTCGGGTCTCGAACTGCTGAACTACTGACCTTCCACAGCCTGCAGTTCAGCATCTCAACCACTTGAGCCACCACAGCTCCTATGAGGCTGCCTTATACTGAATCAAATCCTCAGTCCCTCAAGGGCAGTATGGTCTAAGAGTGGCAGCCCCTCTCCAGGGTCTCAGGCGGAGGTCTTTCCCATCCCCTCCTGCCTGGTCCTTTTAACTGGAGCTGCCGGCGATCGAACTGGGGCCTTATGCATGCCAAGCAGAGGCTCTGCCACTGAGCCACGGCCTCCTCCTTATGGGGCAGGTGCCATTTGCTCCTTTGGTCATTTCTAAGGCCCCTTTCCTGTATTTCTTCCAGCCCCGTGACATCCTTTTCACAGGGAACATGGTCTTCAGAATCATACACAGTGCTTCAAACCCAGGTGGTCTTCCAATGGGACGTTGCGTTAACTTGCTGCTTTTGGTCTCCCCAACTGTGTGTAGGGCGAGATGGGAGAGCCCCCCCCCCCACTTTACACCGTGGTGTTGGGAACCCCCAGTGCTTGGGTGTGCGACCCATACGGAAGGGGAGTCGTTTCCACCCATTGGTGTGACCAAGGGAACTGTCGGGGGGGGGGGTCTGTGAGCCTAGCCTGGCTGTCTTGCCACCACATATCATGCGCCAGAACCCTGGTGCGAGAGGCAGCCGGATGCCCAATCGCCACCTCTTCATGCACCAGCCTCCAGTTCCTCAGAACCAGCCCAACCCGGGATTAAAACAGCTGCCTCAGTCACAGGGCCACAGGCTTGACGTTTAAAAAGGCAGGAAATTCTTTCTCTTGCCTCCGTTGACAGCGGAGGTCACGCCTGAGGAATGTGGCCCGCAACGGCTTCTCCTTGCGCGGTTCAGTGCTCTGGGGTTGGGCCGTTTCTCTCCAGCTTTGGCTTGGGAAAGAGCGCGTCTCCTCTCGTGGGAGCCCTCTCTCCCTGCTGCGTGCCTGGCCCGGTGCGGGTATTACGGCAGCACTCTCTAACAGTGTCGAGGGGAGCGCGGGGGCACATGTGCCGTCTTTTGCCTGCCTCTCCCGTTCCTGGAAAAAGCACAGACTCTGTAACAGCTGAGGGTTGTCTTGGCCACACTCGGCAATCTTGGGTTCCCAAGTCCTGAACACGGCCGCCTGTCCCCGGGCCTGCAGATCAAACAAAGGTGTGTCGTTATTTCCTGGCATTGCATCATCCCGATCGCCCACCGAGGAGCGGCAGAGCCGGTCCAGCTAGAAATCTCGCCAGTGTGACAAGCCCGGTCAGGCCGTCACCGGGCCGCCGACAGTCACGTCTGCCGAGATCTCTCCGAGCCTGTCGTGCGGCTGATAGATGTGTTGTAAGGAAGGGAAATGACATCAGCCGAGACGATCGGCCCGTGCAGCCCTTTGCCAAGCCAAACGCGGAGTTTTGGGTGCCTCCCCACGAGCAGTTGTTGCCAGTGTTCCCTCTAAGCTGAGTGAGTGTGAGCTAGCTCACAGTTCTTTAGCCTCCAGCTCACCCATTTTTGTCTCGGCTCAGGAAGGGAGGGCTCCAGAGCAAACTAATTTACGCAGCAGCCCAATCGCTCGCTCACAACTTTAATGTCAGGAGCTCACCAAGTAGAATTTCTGCTCACAAGACTCCAGAGCTTACAGGGAGCATTGGTGGTTGCGTATGCAACGTGAAGGGCAGGGGTCTCCAACAGGGCGCCCGGGGGCCCAACGCTGCTCCCTCTAAGCTGTGGAGTCCTGTGAGCAAAAATTCTACTCTGTGAGCTCCTGGCATGAAAGTCGTGAGCGACCGATTTGGCTGCTGCATCAATTAATTTTTTCGGGAGCCCTCCCTTCCCGAGCGAAGTCAAAATTCTGTGAGCTGGAGGCTAAAAACTGTGAGCTGGCTCGCCCCAACTCAGCTTGGAGGGAACACTGGTGCCCACCAAGTGTTTCAGTGGCAATAAAGGGGTTCTTGCCCAGGAGGGCTTAAAAATACCCCTCTTCTCCCTGCATCGGGTTTCCGCTGGGGCTGGGGCTGGCTTTGCCCCCCGCAGCAGCCGTTTCGCGGCTGCACCCGGCACGCTGCGTCAGAATTCCAAAGGTGCCCCCAACAGGTGCAAAAAGGTTGGGGGCCCCTGTGGGATCCAGTAGATTAGTAGTCTACTAATGGTGATGTTTTGATGCAAGCAGATCTCTCCAACTTCCAGAGGTTCACTCTTCGGGGAAGGTTGTTCGCACGGAGCGGGAAGCAGGCCACAGGTGGCAAGATGAAAGGTCTGTCTTGTGGGGGGGGTCGGTCCTCGTCCGCGTTGGGTTTTCTTTGCAATAGGCTGGCATGCATCCAGTGTTCCCTCTAAGCTGCGGAGTCTTGTGAGCAAAAATTCTGCTTTGTGAGCTACCGGCATTAAAGTTGTGAGCGGGCGATCTGGCTGCTGCACAAATCAGTTTGCCCTGGAGCCCTCCTTCCTGAGCTGAGATGAAAATGGGTGAGCCGGAGGCTAAAAAACTGTGAGCTAGCGCACACCAACTCAGCTTAGAGGGGACACTGCCGGCATCTCGTCCCACGTGGTCGCTCAGCAGGAGCTGCGTGGCACCTGGATTTTGTGCACTGGATTTACGCAGATGGGTAGCCCTGTTAGTCTGTCTGTAGCAGGAGAAAAGAGCCAGAGTCCCAGCAGCAACTTCAAGACTAACAAAATGTGTGGCCGGGGGAGGAGCTTTCGGGAGTCCCTGCCGGTGTTCCCTCTAAGCTGTGGAATCCTGCGAGCAAACATCCGACTTTGTCAGCTGCTGGCATTAAAGCTGTGAGCGAGGCGATCTGGCCGTTTGCTCTGGAGCCCTCCTTCCTGAGCGAAGACCAAAATGTGAGAGCCGGAGGCTAGAAAGCCGTGAGCTGGCTCACAGTAACTCAGCTGAGAGGGAACGCCGGTCACTGCTCGCTTCTTCAAAATGGGTAGCCGCGTTTGTCCGTAGCAGCAGAAGAAAGGTTAAAATGCTTGGGGCTCTTTAGCTTGGAGAAACGACGGCTGAGGGGTGACAAGATCGAGGTTTATAAGATTATGAATGGGATTGAGCAGGTTGAGAAAGAAGTCCTTTTCTCCCTTTCTCACAAGACAAGAACTCGTGGGCACTCCATGAAATTGCTGAGCAGTCAGGTTAGAACAGATAAAAGGAAGTCCTTCTTCACCCAAAGAGTGATTAACACATGGAATTCACTGCCACAGGAGGTGGTGGCAGCTACAAGCATGGACGGCTTCAAGAGGGAATTAGATAAACATCTGGAGCAGAAGTCCATCAGTGGCTATTAGCCACAGGGTATAGATGGGAACTCTCAGTCTGGGGCAGGTGATGCACTCTATTCTTGGTGCTGGAGGGGGCAGCAGTGGGAGGGCTTCTAGTGTCCTGGCCCCACTGCTGGACCTCCTGATGGCGCCTGGACAGAGTGTTGGACTAGATGGGCCATTGGCCTGATTCAACATTGGCTTCTCTTATGTTCTTAAAAGAGCGAGAGTCCCGTGGCACCTGAAAGACTTAACAAACCTTCGCGGCAGGCTGGGAGCTTTTCGGGAGTCACGGCTCACTTCGTCGGGTACAGCGAGAACGAGAGTCCACCCGCCCTTCTATCACAAGGTGGGTGGGTTCCCACGCTGTCCGGCTGAATGTGGTGCCTTCCGTGGAGACAGATCAAGATGGGGTGACGTGTCCATCTGCCTTGCAGCGGCAGAAAAGAGCGAGGGTCCAGTAGCAGCCTTAAAGACTAACAAAATTTGTGGCCGGGGAGGAGCTTTCGGGAGTCCCGGCTCCCTTCTCCAAGACGGGTAGCCATGTTAGTCTGTAGCAACAGAATGTATTTATTTATTTATTTCTATTTGTATCCCGCCCTCCCCGAAGGCTCAGGGCGGCTGACAGTAGGGCATAAATGCCAATTTAAACAACGTAAAACAGTATCAACAAAATCATACAATCATACGATACAGCATCAGCAACAACATATAAAACCAAGATGACCGTGGTGCGATGGCACAGGGTTATTGAGGAGAAATAGCAGCGGTGGAATGGCGGTGGTGTCGGCTCCTACTCAAAAGCCCGGCGGAAGAGCTCCGTCTCGCAGGTTCAGTCCCCGGCATCTCCAGTTAAAAGGGACCAGGTAGGAGGTGATGTGAAAGACCTCAGCCTGGGACCCTGGAGAGCCATGAAGTGGGGCTGTAGCTCAGTGGCAGAGCCTCTGCTTGGCACGCAGAAGGTCCCAGTTTCGATCCCCGGCATCTCCAGTTATAAAGGACTGGGTAGTCTGAGACCCTGGAGAGCCACTGCCGGTCTGAGTGGGCAATGCTGACTTTGATGGACCAGGGGTCACCGTCTGATGCAATCTTAGGATGCATTAATAGAAGCACTGTGTCCAGATCACAGGAGGTGGTAGTTCTGCTCTATTTTGCTATGGTCAGGCCTCATATGTCCAGTTTCGGGCACCATATTTGAGGAAGGATGTTGACAAGCTCGAGCGTGTCCAGAAGAGGGCGACCAGGATGGTGAGAGGGTTGGAATCCAAGTCTTACGAGGAAAGGCTGAAAGAGTGGGGTATGTTTAGCCTGGGAAAGAGAAGGCTTAGAGGGGACATGATCGCAGTCTTCAAGTATTTGAAGGGCTGTCATGTAGAAGGTGGAGCAGATCTATTCTCTCTTTCTCCAGATTGCAAGACTAGATCTAATGGGTGGAAATTACAAGGGAGTCGTTACCGGCTAGATATCAGGAGAAACTTCCTAAGAGTGGTTGAGCAGTGGAACAGACTACCTTGGGAAGAGATGGATGCTCCTTCGCTGGACGTTTTCAAGCGGAGGCTGGACAACCATCTTTTGGGTATGTTGTAGGCAATGTTCCCTCTAAGCTGAGGAGTGTTGTGAGCAAAAATTCTACTTTGTGAGCTACTGGCGCTAAAGTTGTGAGCGAGCGATCTGGCTAGTGCCTAAATAAGGTTGCTCTGGAGCCGTCCTTCCTGAGCCAAGACAAAATGTGAGCCGGAGGCTAAAAAACTGTGAGCTAGCTCACACTAACTCACCTTAGAGGGAACACTGGTTGTAGGTATGCAGGGATGTCTTTCAGTTGTGCTCCTGCAGAGTGCAGGGGGTTGGACTAGATGACCTGCAAGGTCCCTTCCAACTCTAACATTCTATGATTCTATTCTATGATTCAGTTGAAGGCAGGTTCATGCGTGACCTCTGGCACTCATAAGAGAATATAAGAACAGAAGCCAATGTTGGATCAGGCCAAAGGCCGATCCAGTCCAACACTCTGTCACACAGTGGCCAAAAATCCCAGGGACCATCAGGAGGTCCAGCAGCGGGGCCAGGACACTAGAAGCCCTTCCACTGTTGCCCACCCCCAAGCACTGAGAATACAGTGCATCACTTTCCCCAGACCGAGAGTCCCTAAGTATACCTTGTGGCTAACAGCCACTGATGGACTTCTGCTCCACATCTAATCCCCTCTTGAAGCTGTCCATGCTTGTAGCTGCCACCACCTCCTGTGGCCGTGAATTTCATGTGTTCATCACTCTTTGGGTGAAGAAGGACTTCCTGCAGTACACCTGGACCTTTCTGGAAAGGGATGTCCCAGATCTTCCCAAAGGACAATGGAAACAGCAAGTGTTTCTAGTAAATAGGGACAATTAGACAGTATGCGTGTGTAAAGGAGAGACGGAGCTTTCAAGGTAAGCTGTCGGGAGGATAAAGCAGGAGATGGGGGGGGGGCGGCAGTTTTTAAAGGCAGGAGGACCGGTGGATCCAAACCAAGCCTCACCCTGCTTTTCAGATAGGTTTGTTCCAAATCCCCGGGTCGGGCTCTGCAGCCGCACAAAACGGGGACAGGGCGTGGCCCCGAGGCTCAGAGTTTCCCGCGGTTGCTGCAGAGGAAAACATCTGGAACCAGCTGGCAACAGCCAGGCACCGAACCCACAGGTTGGCTCAGAAGGGGCATTTCTCTCTTTTCTGCGGCCGTGGAAACGGCAGAAGGGGCAGGGCGAGGGAAAGCGATCTGGCCACCCAGCCCGGGGTAGCCCCAGATAACCCCGGCTCTGGGGCAGGAGTGGCTTTGGGCATCGGCCACCGCTCTGGGTCCTTTGTGAGGCTCCGCGGTGCCAGGAAAACGTCGCTTGTTTTCTTGACCTCAGAGTTTGGCGGTTGAGGATAAGGTCTGGCGTGAGCCCACAGGGAAGGGGCGGGGAGCGGTCCTGAACTGCTGTGCAGCTGGTAGGGCGTAAAATGATGGGGGGGGGCTCTCCTCCTGCTCTTAATGCATGTGCAAAGTGCCCTAAAGTCACAGCCAATTTACGGAGACCCCCGCCTAGAGGCTGTCAAGGCAAGTGAAGAAGATGATATTGGATTTATACCCCACCCTTCACTCAGAGACTCAGAGCGGCTTACAAACTCCTTTCCCTTCCCCTCCCCACGACAGTCAGACACCCTTTGAGGTAGGCAGGGCCGAGAGAGCTCTTTCCAGAACTGTCCTTGAGAGAACAGCTCTGACAGAACTACGGCTTGCCCAAGGTCATCCAGCAGCTGCAAGTGGAGGAGTGGGGGGAATCAAACCCGGCTCTCCCAGATTAGAGTCCGCGCACTTAACCACTACACCAAACTGGCTCTCAAGTGGGAAGCAGAGGCGGTTTGCCGTCACCTTCCTCGGAGGTCTCCCCTCCGAGTACCGACCCTGCTTAGCTTCTGAGATTTGCAAAATCGAGCTAGACCAGGGGTCCCCGACGCAGTGCCCCCGGGCGCCTGTCAAGTTCTTTTAGAAAGTGGGTGAGTCTGGGTGGGGCTTTCCCCCTCCCAGGGATTCTGATTGGCTGGGCAGAGCCTCTGCCTCAAATGTCGAAGCGTTCCTATTGGAGTTGTTATATAACCTTCAATCCCTGACATTTTGTGGTTGTGCCCACGGCCCCTTGCGGCAGCCATTTTGTGGTTGTGCCCATCGCCCTTGGTCAGAATTCCAAAGGGGCCCACGAGCTCAAAAAAGCTGGGGACTCCGGGGCTTGACCACGCTTCCTTTGCTGCCCTCTAGCCTTAATAGCACTAGGGGAGGAGATTTCCCCAGTTCCAACAAGAACCCGCCCAGATCTCCTCTTCTGTAGGAGGGGCAGATGGCTGTAGGCCCAGGTGTTGCCTTTCCCCTGAAGGCCGCAGCCGTCTCTCAGCCTTCCTGCACGGTGGTGAATTTGAGCTAGGCAGGTTTCTAGTCCCTTTCGATGAATGTGGAAAGGGACTCCAAAGGTCCGTTTCGTATTTCTGCAAAGAGGAAATAGGTTAGGACTCGGGAGCTGGCGAAAAAGGGGGGCAGGGATATACTGGCCAGCACTGGCGAAGGCAGGCTCAAAGACTCTCCCAGTCTTTCCCATAAGAACTGCTGTGTTGTTAAGTATGCAACTCAACAAGAGGCAGTGATTTCAGCAAAGTGACTCAGCTTTATTTGCACAGCAGCTAGACAATCAGAACACAACGACAACAACACAACAACAAGTGGAGCACAGCTCCTTCTTTTAAACCAGTGTTTTTCAACCACTGTGCCGTGGCACACTAGTGTGCCGTGAGATATTGTCTGGTGTGCCGTGGGAAAAATTCCAATTTCATCCGTAACATATGAACAATTATAAAATAAAGTATTATTATTTCATAATAAAGTAATTATAAAATAATTTCTTTGTGTTTATTTGATTCCTATTCAAGAGAATTACTTTATATATAGGCACAGAGTTAATTTTTTTTAACATTTTCTAATGGTGGTGTGCCTCGTGATTTTTTTCATGAAAAAAGCGTGCCTTTGCACAAAAAGGTTGAAAAACACTGTTTTAAACCATCCGGGCTGCCTGAGCCGTGCCCACAGATAAGTTAACATCCAATGGCATCATAGAGATAAAGGCCAATCGGGTCTGTTCCCTCCGTAAACATATTTACAATTGTGATTGGTTGCTTCAAACCATTCCGTATTAGCAACCAATAGAAATGTTACAGTTTACGATCCTCCGTGTAGAATCAAGCTTTACATGGCACAGAATAGGCTCAGTTACAGTTAAGACATTACAGATGTCATGGGCAGGGCTGCCAGATCCGGATTGGGAAATAGCTGGAGTTTTGGGCAGGGGGTGGAGCCCGAGGAGGGCGGGGTTTGGGGAGGGGAGGGGCTTCAGGTAGAATGCCACATGGTCCGCCTTCCAAAGGGGCCATTTTATCCAGAGGTACTGACCTCGGTCCCCTGGGGATCAGTTGAATTCCCGGGAGATCTCTGGCCACCGCCTGGAGGTTGGCAAGCCCAGTCAGTGTGCTATACCAGAGTGCCCTTCCGTGGAGGGTGCCCACAGAATGCAACACCCCTTTGTCAAGCCTCGTCTCTTTTAACTTGGGTCCGGATTCAGCCACAGGGACTGAATCCCAAAGCCCGGGCCCAGGAGAAGCAATCCCACAAGGCAAGAGTGTTTCTGTGCGGCTGCAGAGTGCTTCTGAAAATCCAGTATCACTGCTCGGTGCCCACAACTACCTGAGAGGAAGGGGAAACATTTCCTGGATGGCGTGAACTTTCCAAACCCAACGCCGGCTTATTTTTTAAGAACTAGAAATGTCAACATTTAAGCTTGGATATTGAGGATTCGTGTGCATTTACACCACTCTGTTGTTCCGGGGTCCTACCAGGAGGAGGTTGACAAGGCGAGGATACAGATCTGTGGCTGTGAAAGGAACCCTGACAAGGTGGTAAGGACGATTAAAATAACATTGGCTTTTAAAAAGAAGAGGAGACTGGATTTATACCCCTCCCTTCACTACCCGAAGGAGTCTCAGAGCGGTTTCCAAACTCCTTTCCCTTCCCCTCCTCACACCTGGTGAGGTAGGCGGGGCTGAGAGAGCTCTTTTGAGGACTGCTTGCGAGAGAACAGCTCTGAGAGAACTTGTGACTGACTCAAGGTCGCCCCAGCAGCTGCGTGTAGAGGTGTGGGGACTCAAAGCCAGTCCTCCCAGATTAGGGTCCGCGCTCCTAACCACAAGACCAAAACTGGCTAATCCTCATTGGTCGCCGGAAAGAAAACCCCAAAATGAGCCTCATGGCCCCTCACAGGGTGTCAAGATTAATTAGAACCTAAAGCTTTTGTGAGCTAGAGTCTTCTTTGTCAGATACCGAAGAGAAGGGGGAAAACACGAAAAAGGCCCGCAATACTTTTGGTTTTTCGAGCGCTGTGAGAGTTACTGCCATACTAGAATGTCGCCACCAGGGGGCGCTTTGGTAATCGTGGAAATCACGACCACAATGGAGAACCAAGGAAGAAATCAAAGTTATTGGCTGACGTTTTTCTCAGCCCTCACCAGAGCCACGAAAGGCCCTTCGCCCAGCATATTGTCCCACGATTATCCCCGCTTTCCCATGATGCTCGGGGAGTGGACTTGGGCCAGTCACGCTCAGCCTAGCCTACCTTGCAGGGTTGTTGTGCGGATATACTGGGAAAAGGGAGAGCGACTTCCCCTGCCCTAAGATCCTTGGATGAAGGCCAGGATATAAAGGAAACACATACACTTTTTATGCACAGGGTAAGAGTCTGTCTTGAAGGGCTTGTGGGTTTGTTCCAGGACGGATCTGACTCTGGAATCTCACTGGTTTAGGAATCCAGGACTGAGGCTGAGGGGACTGGAACACTCCGTTGAAATAGCCCCATTCCACTCCATTCTCCAAATACTTTTTGTCTGCTACTGTATATGTAAGATGCAGGCCTTGCCCCAAGGATTCACGGACCCTGACCTTTTCTGGGCTTGGCCTAGTTCGACTGCCCTCCTGACTGGTGCTCAACCGTCGAGGAGGGGTGAAAATCTGGTCTGAATCGGACCAGCGAATCCATTCCCCAAACGGTCTCCTTCCTCTTCCCCTAAAGAGCCCAGAACCAGTGTTCCCTCTAAGCTGAGTCAGTGTGAGTTAGCTCCCAGTTCTTTAGCCTCCGGCTCACACGTTTTTGGTCTTAGCTCAGGAAGGAGGGCTCCGGAGCAAACTAAGTTACGCAGCAGCCAAACGACCTGCTCACAACTTTAATGCCAGGAGCTCACAAAGTAGAATTTTTGCTGACAGGACTCCACAGCTTAGAGGGAGCATTGCCCAGAACATGTTCCTTTCCCTCCTAATTTGGGAGACGCTAATCTGAGAAAACCAGATTTGATTCTCCACTCCTCCACATGCAGCTGCCGGTGTGACCTTGGGTCAGTCACATGTTCTCTTGGAGCTGTTCTCTCAAGGGCAGTCCTCGAAAGAGCTCTCTCTCAGCCCCATCCGCCTCACAGCCAGGGTGTCTGTTGTGGGGAGGGGAAGGGAGAGGAGATTGCAAACCGCTCTGAGACTCCTTCGGGGAATGAAGGGCGGGGTATAAATCTAATCTTCTTCTCCTATGAATGCCAGCTCTGGGTGGCATGATACCTGGAGATGTTGGGGGTGAAGCCTGAGGGGAGCAGGGTTTGGGGAGGAGAAGGACCTCTGCAGGGTACCGTGCCATAGACTCCTCCTTCCGAAGCGGCCGTTTCCCCAGGGTAGCCGCCTGGAGATTTGCTGTCATCCCAGGGGATCTCCAGCCAGCACCTGGAGGTTGGCGACCCGACCCTCGGCCTTCCCTACTCCCCCGCCCCTACGCAACAGAGAGGCGCAGCAAGTAGGGCAGGTTGTGCTCTCCTTATCTTCGCTGCCTCGAGGAAGCCTCTCCCTGTCCTTGATGGAGGAACCGTCTCCGGTTCGCTGTATCAGTTCTGCTCGCACTCCCACCGGCCAAGTGCCCTTGCTGCTTCTGATGCGTCAGCGCTTTCGGAAAAGCGGGGGAAAGGTCCGAGGCGTCTTCTCCCTAGTTCGAGCAGGAAGGGTAGGAGGGACTGAGAGAGGCAGTCCGATTCACCGATGTTTTGATCGCTTAATAGAGTGGTCCTCCTCTTCTCGGCCTCGAGGGCACTTCTTGTGGTCGTTTCTTGGCCTGCCAAATGTGGATCGGCCCTTGAGCTTCCCAGGAAGGTTCCTGGTCGACCGCCGCCTAGGGTTGCCAGATCCAGGTTGGGAGATACCTGGTGACTTTGGGGGGGGCAGAGCCTGAGGAAGGCGGGGTATGGGAGGGGGAGAAGGAAGCGATTGGGTTTCTACCCCACCCTTCCCTACCCGAAGGAGTCTCAGAGCGGCTTACCATCTCTTTTCCCTTCCCCTCCCCACAACAGACACCCTGTGAGGTAGGCGGGGCTGAGAGAGCTCTTGAGAGAACAGCTCCGAGAGAACTTGTGACTGACCCAAGGTCGCCCCAGCAGCTGCGTGTGGAGGTGTGGGGAAATCAAACTCGGTCCCGCGCTCTTAACCACTACACCAAAACTGGCTGTTGAGGGGCTGTAATGCCACAGAGTCCACTTCCCAAAGCCTCCACTTTCTCCACGGGAGCTGATCTCTGTAGTCTGGACATGAGCTGTAATTCCAGAGGATCCCCAGGTCCCACCTGGAGGCTGGCGCCCCTACCCTTTCCCCCTTGGTTCCAAATTTAAGACTGTAAACTTCTCAGGGCAGAGACCTGTGACACACACAGATGTGCTGTGTCCATCAATAAGTAACAACAACCCTTAATGCTTTGCTGTCCGCGGGTCCCCCTTTTTCTAGCAGGGCTGAGAGGCCCAGCGGACGGGGGTCCCACAGGACAGAGTCAGGAATGTGCCACTTCAAATTGGAGGAGAAGCGCAGGAGAGGTTTTGTTTGGCCAAGCTTTCTCCCATAAACAGGATTTATTCCCGGCTCAGCCCCTGTCATGGAAGCTACTTGGCCCGGCCCTCCAGGGACGGCTGGAATGTGAAGAATGGGGTCTGCCTGCATCGGAGGGCTTCTCTTCTCCCTCCCACCCAAGAAGAGGTCTGAGGGGAGGGGAGGAGAGGGGGAAGAAGCCAGACGCGGCCTCTGGATTTAACGCGAACGAAGATTCCTGTGGTACCTTTAAGGAGGAAGGGAGCTTTATCAGCAGCTACTAGCCATGGGGACTGAGGGGGACTTCCGGGTGCAGAGGCACTAATCCTCTGAATCGCAGAGCCAGGAGGCAACATCGGGGAAGGCCTCGGCCTCTCTGCCCTGTTGCTGGCCCTCCAGAGGAACTGGTTGGCCACTGTGTGAGACAAGATGCTGGATTAGAAGGACCACTGGTCTGACCCAGCAGGGCTCTTCTCGTGTTCTTCTCGGAGGAAGGCCTCGGCCTCTCTGCCATGCTGTTGACCCTCCAGAGGAACTGGTCGGCCACTGTATGAGATGGGATGCTGGACTAGGTGGACCACTGGTCTGATCCAGCAGGGCTGTTCTGATGTTCTTATAATAGATAGATTCATGAAGGATAAATCCGTCAGTGTTTACTAGCCATGGGGACTGAGGGGAACCTCCTCTGAATCCCAGAGCCAGGAGGCAACATCGGGGAAGGCCTCAGCCCTCTCTGCCCGGTTGTTAGCCCTCCAGAGGAACTGGCTGGCCACTGTGTGAGACAAGATGCTGGACAAGATAGACCACTGGTCTGATCCAGCAGGGCTCTTCTGATGTTCTTATCAGGGGAAGGCTTCGGCCTCTCTGCCCTGTTGCTGGCCCTCCAGGGGAACTGGTTGGCCACTGTGTGAGACAGGATGCTGGACTGGATGGACCCTCACTGGTCTCTTCTGCAGGGCTCTTCTGATGTTCTTCTCAGGGGAAGGCCTCAGCCCCTGTGCCCTATTGTTGGCCCTCCAGAGGAACTGGCTGACCACTGTGTGAGACAAGATGGACCCCTGGGTCTGACCCAGCAAAGCTTTTAAGGCAAACACATTTTTCTACCACAAACGTTTCTTGCAGGCTTGAGGCGGCTTCCTCAGATGTAATGAGTAGACATTTGACTTTGCCGCCTCCAGGCTCATCTGGAAAATCTTACGGTGCGATCAACGTTCGCCTTTAAGGTGGGGCCTGCCAACCTCCAGGTGGAGCCTGGAGATCCCCCAGAATTATAACTGATCATCTCCAGATAACAGAGATCATCTCCAGATAACAGAGATCAGCTCCCCTGGAGAAAATGGCTGCTTTGGAGGGCGGAGCCTATGGAATTCTACCCCACCGAGGTTCCTCCCCTTCCCCAAACCCTGCCCTCCCCAGGCTCCACCTCCAAATATCTAGGAACTTCCCAACTGGGAGTTGGCAACCCCACTAGATCAACTGGAAATTAGGACTGCCAACTTCAGTTCAAGAAACTCCTGTAGATGTCAGGGGTGGTGCTTGTAGAAGGCAAGGTTTGGGGAGGCGGGGGGGACCTCAGGCTCAAGGTTTGGGGAGACGGGGAGAACCAGTTTGGTGTAGTGGTTAGGAGCGCGGACTCTAATCTGGGAGAACCGGATTTGATTCCCCCACTCCTCCACATGCAGCTGCTGGTGTGACCTTGGGTCAGTCACAAGTTCTCTCAGAGCTGTTCTCTCAAGGGCAGTCCTCAAAAGAGCTCTCTCAGCCCCACCTACCTCACAGGGTGTCTGTTGTGGGGAGGGGAAGGGGAAGGAGATTGGAAGCCGCTCTGAGACTACGAGTGAAGGGTGGGGGTATAAATCCAATCTCTTCTTCTTCTTCTTCTTCTTCTTCTTCTTCTTCCTCTCAGCAGGGCATAATGCCAGACAGTCCACCTTCTCCAGGGGAGAGCTGTTTTCTCCAGGGGAACTGATCTCTGTCATCCGGAGTTCAGTTGGAATCCTAAGAGATCTCCAGGCCTCACCTGGAGGCTGGCAAACCTGGCTAGGATTGGGGTTGCGGAGGGAAACGCTGAAGGTCATCCAGGCACCCCACCAGTGTTCCCTCTAAGCTGAGTTAGTGTGAGCCAGCTTACATTTTTTTTAGCCTCCGGCTCACACATTTTTGCCTTAGCTTGGGAAGGAGGGCTCCAGAGCAAACTAACTTATGCAGCGGCCAAATCGCTCGCTCACAACTTTAATGCCAGTAGCTCAGGAAGTAGAATTTTTGCTCACAAGTCTCCGCAGCTTAGAGGGAGCATTGCACCCCACACCCTTTCCCTTGAAGCTCTGAGACAAGGCTAGGGTTGCCAGGTCTGGGTTGGAAAATACCTGGAGACTTTGGGGGGTGGATCCGGGAGAGGGCGGGGTTTGGGGAGGGGAGGGGCCTCAGCAGGGTGCAACGCCCCCAGAGCCCCCTCTCCAAAGCACCCATTTCCTCCAGGGGAGCTGATCTGTGCCAGCTGGAGACCAGTTGCGAAAGCAGGAGATCTCCAGGCCCCACCTGGAGGCTGGCAACCCTAGCTAGGGCAGATCTGATCGGACCAGTAAGCCTGGCCAATCCCCTGGGAATCCAGATTTGAATGGGCCAGGTTTAGAAAGGGAACCGTTCTGCTCATAGACTGTGGGAGGGGGGATTAACAGGACTGGGATGAGGGGAACCTAATCTTATTTGCTTATCTCAGAGATAAAACCTGTTAATCTGCTGCAGCCGGATCCAGGAGGCGGGATCTTGTGTCTCCTAAAATACTGACACGTTTTTATCCCCGGCATTGTAGGGTTAGCCCTCACTTCATCAGGTGCATGGAGTGCGTTCTTAGATGGCAGGCATGTTTGTACGTCTTCTGGAGGGCGGGGAGAGTTGTAAGCAGAAGAGTCAGGCGGCTGCGGAGTGTCAGGATTAAAAGGGTGGGGCGTCAACAGTAGTCCAAAAGAAGGGCAGTTAGCCCGAATATGCCCTCTTCTTGATGAGATTTGCATTTTCCAGAATTACATCACACCCTGAACTTCCTGCGTTTCGTGACCCCTTGACCCTGCTGCCATCTGCACTTTTCATAATCTTGATTTCGTGTGTGTGTGTACATATACATATGCATATGCCAACTGAGCATCCACTTCATGCATCGGAGGAAGTGGGCTCCACCCTACAGAAGCTTACAGTTGCGTAAAAACCAGTTTGTCTTTCTGGTGCCAGGAAAACTCTTGCGTTTGTTTGTTCTGCCTTAGCATTTTATCTATTCTGTCCCGGTTTTTCTCCCGGTTTCGTCTCGAGCGATGGAGTTATTTCAGGAGATGTGGCGTGGTTTTACCAACCAGTGTAATGTGAAGATAAAATGAATATGGGGATCAGGGGCGATCACTGAGCCACTCTAAGGATGGGATAAAAGAGGAAGGCGGGAAAGAAGACAAGTAGATTGTCTCGGGAACATCACATTTTCCAAGCATTAAAAAAAAGTCAGTTGACATAAGCTTTGCAAGAGGTCAGCTGCAGGCAACGTCGCAAGAGGTCAGCTGTAGGCAATATCATTTTCTATAAAGGGATCTCCCAGGACTGGAACAGCCTGTCTGTAGGTTAGTAACCGTTCCACAGGGAGGGGAAAAAATCACTTTCCATGTGCAAAGGAATATTTCAAATGTTCATCTAGTGTTCGAACTTGACGTTCCAAGCATAAGGTTTACCACTAATTAATCTCGAGCTGAGAATGTACTGAGCAAAGCAGACTGAATATGACAAAGATCGCTTGCTGGTGCCTTCGATGCAGTACGAAATGTCTTTAGCTTTAAGAAGCTGATCTAAATGGAAGTATTAACGTCGGGCATCATTTTGTGGGCTTCAGTTTCAGCGCAGATCAAGAAGCGGACACAGCAGAAGCTCTTAAAGGATTCGCATTTTTTAAAGACTTAGAATCTCCGCCTTGCTGCTCTTGCCAATTTGGGGTAGTGGTTAGGAGCATGGACTCTAATCTGGGAGAACCGGGTTTGATTCCCCACTCTTCTGCACGCAGCTGTTGGTGTGACCTTGGGTCAGTCACAAGTTCTCTCAGAGCTGCTCTCTCAAGGGCAGTTCTTGAGAGAGCTCTCTCAGCCCCACCTAACTCATGGGGTGTCTGTTGTGGGGAGGGAAAGGAGATTGTGAGCCACTCTGAGGCTAATATGTTGTCGAAGGCTTTCATGGCCAGAGTTCATTCGTTGCTGTAGACAGGGCTCTTTTTGTAGCAGGAACTCCTTTGAATATTAGGTGACACACTCCTAATGTAGCCAATCCTCCAAGAGCTTACAGAGCTCTTCTTACAGGGGCTACTGTAAGCTCTTGGAGGATTGGCTACTTTAGGGATGTGTCGCCTAATATGCAAAGGAGTTCCTGCTACAAAAAGGGCCCTGGCTGCAGATTTTCCAGGTTGTTGTGGCCGTGGTCTTGGCATTGTAGGACCTGACGTTTCGCCAGTAGCTGTGACTGGCATCCTCAGGGGTGTAACACAGAAAGATGGAGTACTCTCTGTGTCAAGGTGAGAAGAAAAATGGTAGGCAGACCATTAAGACTCCTTCCAGTAGTGAAGGGCAGGTTATAAATCCAGCCTCCTCCTCCTCCTCCTCCTCCTCCTCCTCTTCTTCTTTGTCCTTCTCTCTTCTTCTCCTTCTTCTTTTTCTTCTTCTTCATCCTTCTCTCTTCTTCTTCCTCGTCCTTCTCTCTTCTTATTCTTCTTCCTCTTCGTCCTTCTCTCTTCTTCTTCTTCTCTCTTCTTCTTCTTCCTCGTCCTTCTTCTTCTTCTTCTTCTTCTTCATCCTTCTCTCTTCTTCTTCGTCCTTCTCTCTTCTTATTCTTCTTCCTCGTCCTTCTCTCTTCTTATTCTTCTTCCTCTTCATCCTTCTCTCTTCTTCTTCTCTCTTCTTCTTCTTCTTCCTCTTCGTCCTTCTCTCTTCTTCTTCTTCTTCTTCTTCTTCCTCTTCCTCTTCTTCCTTCTCTCTTCTTCTTCTTCTTCTTCCTCTTCGTCCTTCTCTCTTCTTATTCTTCTTCCTCGTCCTTCTCTCTTCTTATTCTTCTTCCTCTTCGTCCTTCTCTTTTCTTATTCTTCTTCCTCTTCGTCCTTCTTCTTCTCTCTTCTTCTTTCTCGTCCTTCTCTCTTCTTCTTCTTCTTCTTCTTCTTCGTCCTTCTCTCTTCTTCTTCTTCTTCCTCATCTTCCTTCTCTCTTCTTCTTCTTCTTCCTCTTCGTCCTTCTCTCTTCTTCTTCTTCTTCTTTGTCCTTCTCTCTTCTTCTTCTTCCCCTCCTCCTCTCTTGAGAAGGCTTAGGCTGCTGTTCACTCTTCAATGGAATTTTTGCAAGCCGCTGGGGACCCTGGAGGTGTTTGAGAACCTCCCCCCCCAAAAAAAAAAAAAAATCCACACAAAGCCTCCACACATACTCTAAATCACTTCCTGGATCTGGCCAATTTTGGCCATCAGATCAGTTTCCCAGCGTAACCTTTATGGCAGGTAATGGTTAACTCACGACACAATCTCAGGCAGCTCGGTTAAACAAGCCAGCGGAGCAGAGACACACAGAGACACCCGCAGCACACAAACAATGGGGCTCGCGAAAGCCCCTTTCTCGTGTAGATAGTTTCAGGTGGGTGGCCCTGTTGCCCTGAAGCAACAGAACAAAGTTTGCGTCCAGCGGCACTTTTAAAACTCACAAAAGCGTTCTTCAGGGCATCAGCTTTTGTATGCACACGGACACTCCTTCGGATACATGGGTTTTGTTTCTTTGCCAGAGCTGGGGAGGGGAAAGCGGGCTGCCCCGTGAGAAAAGAGACGCCCATGGTATCAGCGGCTGCATTTGGGGGCAGAAGTCCAGGGCTCCCATGCATGGGTTGCGTAGACTTGCTAGGACCCCCGGCCATTGGTGGGGAATGTGGGTTAGGCCTGCCAGATCCAGGCTGGGAAGAAGAAGAGGAGATTGGATTTAGACCCTGCCCTTCACTCCCCAAAGGAGTCTCGGAGCGGCTCACAAACTCCTTTCCCTTCCCCCTCCCCACAACAGACACCCTGCGAGGTAGGTGAGGCTGAGAGAGCTCTCTCGAGGACTGCCCTTGAGAGAACAGCTCCGAGAGGACCGTGACTGGCCCAAAGTCACCCAAGGGTGGCTGCATGCGGAGGAGCAGAGAATCAAACCCGGGTCTCCCGGATTAGAGTCTGCACCAGTGTTCCCTCTAAGCTGAGTTAGTGTGAGCTGGCTCACAGTTTTTTAGCCTCCGGCTCACACGTTCTTGTCTTAGCTCAGGAAGGGAGGGCTCCAAAGCAAACTCATTTATGCAGTAGCCGAATCTCTTGCTCACAGCTTTAATGCCAGTAGCTCACAAAGTAGAAGTTTTGCTCACAAGACTCCGCAGCTTAGAGGGAACATTGGTCTGCACCCCTAACTACTGCACCAAACTGGCACGTGGAGATTTGGGGGGGTGGCGCCTGGGGGAGGACAGGGACCTCAGTGGGGTACAATGCTCTGGAGTCCATCCTCCAAAACATCCATTCTACGCAGGGGGGACCCACCTCTGGAGATGAGGGGAACCTCCACATTCAAAGGCACTGATCCTCTGAATCCCAGAGCCAGGAGGCAACCTCAGGGGAAGGCCTCGGCCTCTCGGCCCTGTTGCTGGCGGCCCTCCAGAGTAACCAGTTGGTAAGTGTGTGAGACAGGATGCTGGACTAGAGGGACTCTCACTGGTCTGATCCAGCAGAAGGCCTCGGCCTCTCTGCCTTGTTGCTGGTACTCCAGAGGAACTGGTTAGCCACTGTGTGAGACAAGATGCTGGACAAGATGGACCACTGGTCTGACCCAGCAGGGCTCTTCCGATGTTCTCATGAGGGGAAGGCCTCGGCCTCTCTGCCCTGTTGCTGGTACTCCAGAGGAACTGGTTGGCCACTGTGTGAGACAAGGTGCCGGACAAGATGGACCACTGGTCTGATCCAGCAGGGCTCTTCCGATGTTCTCATGAGGGAAGGCCTCGGCCTCTCTGCCTGTTGCTGGTACTCCAGAGGAACTGGTTGGCCACTGTGTGAGACAAGATGCTGGACAAGATGGGCCACTGGTCTGACCCAGCAGGGCTCTTCCGATGTTCTCATGAGGGGAAGGCCTCGGCCTCTCTGCCCTGTTGCTGGTACTCCAGAGGAACTGGTTGGCCACTGTGTGAGACAAGGTGCCGGACAAGATGGACCACTGGTCTGATCCAGCAGGGCTCTTCCGATGTTCTCATGAGGGGAAGGCCTCGGCCTCTCTGCCTGTTGCTGGTACTCCAGAGGAACTGGTTGGCCACTGTGTGAGACAAGATGCTGGACAAGATGGGCCACTGGTCTGACCCAGCAGGGCTCTTCCGATGTTCTCATGAGGGGAAGGCCTCGGCCTCTCTGCCTTGTTGCTGGTACTCCAGAGGAACTGGTCGGCCACTGTGTGAGACAGGGTGCTTCAGCAGATGGGCCACTGATCTGATCCAGCAGGGCTCTTCTTAGGTTCTTATGAGCTGTAATTCTGGGGGTCCCGAGGTCCCACCTGGAGGCTGCCGTTCCTCGCTTCCTGCAAGGAAAGGCGAAGGAGTTTAGGGCTTTTATTTAAGTTCAGAGCAGAAAAAGAAGAAGAGATCTGGATTTATACCCCGCCCTTCACTAGCCAAAGGAGTCTCAGAGCGGCTTCCAATCTCCTTTTTCCCTTCCCCTCCCCACAACAGACACCCTGTGAGGTAGGCAGGGCTGAGAGAGCTCGCTCGAGGACTGCTCCTGAGAGAACAGATCTGAGGGAACTTGTGACCGACCCAAGGTCACACCAGCCACCGCATGTGGAGGAGTGGGGAATCAAACCCGGTTTTTCCAGATTACAGTCCGCTCTCCTAACCACTACACCAGACTGGCTCCCAACAGGTGACTAAGGGAGGGGGACATGATGAGGATTCTAAAATTATGCAAGGGATGGAGAAAGGGGATAGAGAGAAGTTTCCCCTCCCTCTCCGGTAGTATTGGCATTTGCAGACAGCCAGCTGAGCCAATAGTGGATTCCAGGCAGACGAAAGGAAAGACTCGTTCATTTGAGGACTGAGGATCCCGTGGAATTCACAGCCACATGACCTTAGGGACAGCTGGTGGCTCGGTTGGCTTTTAATTTCATCAGATCTCGGAAGCTAAGCAGGGTCGGCCCGGCTAGTATCGGGATGGGCAACCACCAAGGAAATCTGGGGTCGCTACACAGAGGCAGGCAACGGCAAACCGCCTCTGATCGTCTCTCGCCTAGAAACCCCTACAGAGTCGCCAGAAATCAGCCGCAACTTGCCGCCACTTTTCACTACCGGACAAAGCCGCAAGCGGATAGATCTCTAAGCAGAGCCTCCATATCCAGAGGCAGTAAGCTGTGCTGGAAGGGCCACGTCGATGGGAGACTTTGGCCTCTGTGCTGCTGTTGACAGGCGTTTGGCCGCATCCGGCTGGCCCAGTGTGAGACATGGAGGCTGGAATCTAGGTGGACTCTTGGGCCCGATCCAGCACATCTGCTCTCGCTCTTACGCAGCAAAGAGAAAGCCCTGCCCTCCCCCACCACCACCGATTCCATCATCTGCTCTGGGACACAAGTCAGGTCCAGTTAGGTGTGGCGGAAAAATCTGCAAAGCACTAGTTAAGTCGCAAGGTCCTTTCTGTCCGTTCCCCCCCCCGCATCCTTTTCTCAATCTTAATGACACATTAATAACATCAGAGAAGCCAATGTTGGATCAGGCCAGTGGCCCATCCAGTCCAACACTCTGTCACACAGTGGCCAAAAACTACCAGGGGCCATCAGGAGGTCCAGCAGCGGGGCCATGAGGACACTAGAAGCCCTCCCACTGTTGACCCCCCCAAAAAAGGACCAAGAATACAGAGCATCACTTGCCCCAGCTTTCCTATCTAAAGGTAAAGGCTCCCTTGCTCGAAAGCCAGTCGAATCTGACTCTAGGGTTGCGGTGCTCATCTCCGTTTCAAAACCGAAGAGCCAGCGCTGTCCGAAGACGTTTCCGTGGTCATGTGGCTGGCATGACTAAACACCAAGGTGCACAGGACACTGTTCCCTTCCCACCAAAGTGGTACCTATTTATCTACTTGCAATTTCTTGCATTCGAACTGCTAGATTGGCAGGAGCTGGAACTAGAGACGGGAGCTCACCCCGTCATGCGGCACTCTCGGGTCTCGAACTGCTGAACTACTGACCTTCCACAGCCTGCAGTTCAGTGTCTTAACCACTTGAGCCACCGCAGCTCCTTTCCGATCTAAACCTTGTGGCTAATAGCCACTGATGGACTTCTGCTCCATATGCTTAGCTAATTTCCCCTTGAAGCCGCCCATGCTTGTAGCTGCCATCACCTCCTGTGGCAGTGAATTCCATACGTTAATCACCCTTTGGGTGAAGAAGGACTTCCGTTTATCCATTCTAACCCAACGGTTCAGCAATTTCATGGAGTGCCCGCGAGTTCTTGTATTGCGAGAAAGGGAGAAAAGGACCTCTTTCTCGACCTGCTCTGTCCCATACATAATCCCGTAAACCTCGATCGTGTCACCCCTCAGCCGTCGTTTCTCCAGGCTAAAGCACCCCAGGCGTTTTAACCTTTCTTCATAGGGAAAGGTTAAATGGCTAATGGGCCACTAACTTAAGTTTATGGCTGTCGTGATCCATAACGTCTCAAGCGTGTCTTTTTACCGTCTTATTTGATCTCTCGTAAGAACTCTTGGCCTGCTGCTAACTCGGTTTTGGCTCTAGGGATGATACAAAGGGGAGGAGGGTTCTTTTCCTTCTCCATTACTATCTCCTTTGTCACGATTTGTTCGCATTAGAATTATAAATGGTTGAAGAAAAACTGCTGCTTATGGCCGGCTATTCAGCTTCGTGTCCACTGTGACGGCCGCTGTGTTCTTAAGGCTATATAATGAACAGTCGTATTGTTTTATCACTTACGGATATTTGTAAAAACCCTCTCGCACCCAACAAAGGAGGTATAAAAGCGTCTTAATTTTTTTTAAAAAGAAGGAAATAGGGCACTGTTAGGCTGGGATTAGGACGATGAGTTCTTTGGGGATATCTTTCAAGGGTTGGAACACCTTCCCTATGAAGAAAGGTTAAAACGCTTGGGGCTCTTTAGCTTGGAGAAACGACGGCTGAGGGGGTGACATGATCGAGGTTTATAAGATTATGAATGGGACTGAGCAGGTTGAGAAAGAAGCACTTTTCTCCTTTCTCACAATACAAGAACTCGTGGGCACGCCATGAAATTGCTGAGCAGTCGGGTTAGAACAGATAAAAGGAGGTACTTCTTCACCCAAAGAGTGATTAACACATGGAATTCACTGCCACAGGAGGTGGTGGCAGCTACAAGCATGGACAGTTTCAAGAGGGAATTAGATAAACATCTGGAGCAGAAGTCCATCAGTGGCTATTAGCCGCAGGGTATAGATGGGAATTCTCAGTCTGGGGCAGGTGAGGCACTCTATTCTTGGTGCTGGAGGGGCAGCAGTGGGAGGGCTGCTAGTGTCCTGGCCCCACTGCTGGAGCTCCTGATGGCGCCTGGTATATTTTGGCCGCTGTGTGACAGAGTGTTGGACTATATGGGCCATTGGCCTGATTCAACATTGGCTTCTCTTATGTTCTTATGTACTGCTGGCTGAAAGTGGATAGAGATAATTTTTTTCTTTCCCTCTCGAGCGGTATTGGCATTTGCAGGCGCCCCGGCTGAGCCAATAGCGGATTCAGGACAGACGAAAGGAAGGACTGGTTCATTTGAGGACTCAGGATCCTGTGGAATTCACAGCCACATGACATTCGGGACAGCTGGCGGGTCGGTTGGCTTAAATTTCATCGGATCTCGGGAGCTAAGCAGAGTCGGCCCGGCCAGTATCGGGATGGGCAACCACCAAGGAAATCCGGGGTCGTGACGCAGAGGCGGGCCACGGCAAACTGCCTTTCTCGCCTTGAAACGCCACCCAGCGAGCTTTCGTAGGGATTCGAACCCGTGTCTCCCGGATCTTGGTCCGACACTCTCTAACCACCACGCCGCACCGCTTCTCATTACTATCATAAGAACATCAGAAAAGCCCATGTTGGATCAGGCCAATGGCCCATCCAGTCCAACACTCTGTGCCACACAGTGGCCAAAAATACCAGGTGCCATCAGGAGGTCCAGCAGTGGGGCCGGGACACTAGAAGCCCCTCCCACTGTTGACCCCCCCCAAGGGTCAAGAATACAGAACATTACTTGCCCAAGCCTGAGAGTGCCTAAAGGTAAAGGTAAAGGTTCCCTTGCTCGAAAGCCAGTCGAATCCGACTCTAGGGTTGCGGTGCTCATCTCCGTTTCAAAGCCGAAGAGCCAGCGCTGTCCGAAGACGTTTCCGTGGTCATGTGGCTGGCATGACTAAACACCAAGGCGCACGGAACGCTGTTACCTTCCCACCAAAGTGGTACCTATTTATCTACTTGCAATTTCTTGCTCTCGAGCTGCTAGGTTGGCAGGAGCTGGAACTAGAAACGGGAGCTCACTCCGTCTTGCGGCACCCGGGTCTTGAACTGCTGAACTACTGACCTTCCACAGCCTGCAGTTCAGCGTCTTAACCAGTTGAGCCACCGCAGCTCCAGAGAGTGCCTATCTATACCTTAAACTCAAGAACACCTCTGTGGAATCTCACTGCAGATTCACACACATACCACCCCGACTAGGGGCTGTTTCCTCCTCTGCCACCGATCGACCCGCAGACTTGCCCAACTCCCTTTGCCTCCCCACCGCCCGAAGTCGCGCCCTGTCCTTTTTTCAAGTGGCCGCCTTCCGTAATCCCATTGCACCAACATCTTTGCCCAGGCAACGCCTGAGTTCCTCTGGCTGGGTGTGTGTTATATGAGCGGGGCATGTAACTTTAAGAGAAATCTCTCTCTCTCCCTCTTTTCTTTCCTCCGCTCCTCTCCTCCCATTAACCCTGCTGGGGCCGGATGGAATTTTCACACCCCGGCCCTTGGTCCTCCTCCTCCACTCCCACCCCGCCCCGGGTGCGAATCTCAGGCCCTCCTAGGAGAACAGTTTTTTTGAACAGTGTGTGGGAGTGGGTGAGTCAGGGACAGAGAGAGAAAAGGGAAGGGGACCTCTCCCCTACTCTCTCTCTCTCTCTCTCTTTCCCCCTCTCTCTTCGCTTTTCTCCGGCTTTTGTGGAGAAGTCAGCGTTTTTTTGGAAACCGAGAACACTTCAGAGAAGCGGCGGCGCGTGAGGAAGTGCTTTGTGCCGGAGTGCTTGCATATATTTGCCCAAGCTTGTTTTTTTGGAAACCAGAGCGAAGAGGGGAGGAGGAGGACGGAGGAGGACGGATCAGGTGCAGCTCTGGAAACGGCGGGGCGAGGAAAACGGAGCGCGCAAGTGGATGCCAAGCGGGTGCCAACTTGGAAACTGGAGGCGCGGGATATTTCCTGATTGCCTTCGCTCCCTTGGGGGACACCCCCAGTCCCTCCCTCCCTCTCCCTTTTATTCTGCGGTTGTCCCTTGGAGAAGAAAAGTTCTCAAGCTGGGAAGATTATTCTGAATTTCCACCAGGGCTCGTTGGCCCGCTCTCGGGTCTCTTTTCCTTTGGATCCGTCGCCGGAGCGCTCTCTCGGGTGCTGACTTCACCGGCCGGGTTTCGTCACTTGTTTTCTACGATAACTTTTCGGAGCATTTTTCTCCCCCCCTTTTGGACCTCGCAGCGGCGTTGGGGAGCCCGATCGCTGGAGAGGAGAAGACGGTCTCTCCGCCTCAGCCCTGCTCCGATGAAGCATTAGGACCCCCCGCCCTCGGGAGCAGAGATTCGGTGGGGAAAATGGTCCGTCCTGGAAATTCATTCCTCTTCTGCCTGCTGGTCTGGTGGATGGGCGGCCCCAGTAACCAAGAAGGTAAGCGCCGAGAGGCAGTGTGGGGTAGTGGTTAGAGCACTGGACTTCGCGCTTAGCATCTATATAGAGCTTTCGTAAGTGTTCAAAGCGTTCTGTGCGTGTGATCTGCTGGTCGCGCTTACAACGTCCCTGCCGGGTAGGCCAGGGTTATTATCCCCAGGCGGGGGGAAATGGCTGGACGGAGTCTGCGGCAGAGGGGGCATTCGAAGCAGGGGCTTCCCGCTTCCCGGCTCGGTCTCTGAGCCGCAACGCTACACCTGCTCTCGGCAAAGGAGGTCTTGGGTTCGAATCCCCCCTCGGTCATGAAAGGCAAGTTACCCTCTCTCGGGGTGACCCGCTTTGCAGGGTTGTTGTCATGGTCAAACGGGACCCAATCCCTCATTTCGGTGCCCTGACCTGCGTAGCCTAAGCAAGCCCGATCTGGTCAGGTCTTGAAAGCTAAGCAAGTATTTGGATGGGAGACCTCCAGAGAATACCAGGGCTGGGAGGCAGGGGCAGGTTATCAAGAGGTCGCCATGACTTCCAGGCATGTTTACACAACACGCTCGCAAGAATCCCCCCACCAAATCCCTCATTTGGGCCACAGTTGTCTAGCTCATTGCTCTCTCTCAGAGTGAACCTACCTCGCTGGGTTGTTGTCGTGCTCAAACGGGATGAAATCCCCCTTTGGGGCCCCGATTCTCACTGGGGAACGCATTCTCTCTCAGCTCTAACGTACCTCACGGGGCTGTAGTGAAGATCACCTGAGGAGCGGAATATTCCTCGATCAAGGTAAAGGTAAAGGTTCCCTTGCTCGAAAGCCAGTCGAATCCGACTCTAGGGTTGCGGTGCTCATCTCCGTTTCCAAGCCGAAGAGCCAGCGCTGCCCGAAGACGTTTCCGTGGTCATGTGGCTGGCATGACTAGACGCCGAGGCGCACGGAACACTGTTCCCTTCCCACCCGAAGCGGTCCCTATTTATCTACTTGCAATTTCTTGCTTTGGAAACGCTTACCCTTCAGCAAATTTATGCCCTGCCCTTCTTCCAAGAAGCCGCAGGGGGCGCCTGCGCTCTGTTCTTCTCCCAACGACCCTGCGAGGTCGGCCGGGCTGGGCGATGAGGGACCAGACCACCCTTCGGCTAAGCCGTGTGGGTGAGCAGAGTGTCCGCACCCAGGTTGCCTTGGTCCAGTTCGGACAACCGTTACCACCCTGCTGCATCTTAAGGTGGGGTGTGCAAACGCGACAGGATTTCAGCAAAAAGCGCAGTCTGCTTTCGTCCCGGAGTCCAGGGGAGTGGCACCGGCTGAGGAACCAGTTGTCCAAGCTGGGTGGCCTCAGAGGGGCCCAGGCCTCCAGGAATTCCCGCTCTCCAGGTGACCCCAGCTGGGCAGCTTCAGTCACCACTGGGAAAGCCCGGCCTCCTTCGGAGAGGGGGAAAACAGACCCCTTTTGACTTGGGATTTAGGGATGGTCACTGGAGCTGGGAAGGAACCATTAGCACTGGGAGGGAAGGTGCCTGCCAGCACGGCTTGGACTGTGTGAAGCGGCAGCTCCGTGCCAACCCCTGGTCCCGCCCCCCCCAGTGTTCCCTCTAAGCTGAGCTAGTGTGAGCCAGTTCACAGTTTCTTAGCCTCCGGCTCACGCATTGTCGTCTCAGCTCGGGAAGGAGGGCTCCAGAGCAAACTAAACTTATGCAGCAGCCCAATCACTCGGGCACAGCTTTAGTGCCGGTAGCTCACAAAGTAGAATTTTTTGCTCACGGAACTCCACAGCTTAGAGGGAGCGTTGCCGCCCACCCTTCTCCAATCCCGCGCGTCTCCTGCCTCGAAGGCGCCGGACGCAATTTCGAAGACAAGGGTCCCTGCCTCCAAAAGAGTTCCCAGTCTAAACGTCCGCTTGTGGGGAGGAAGGGCTCGCGGTCCTGCAGTTCCTACCACACATTTTGTTCGTCTTGAAGGTGCTGCTGGGACTCTGGCTCTTTTCTCCTGCTACAGACAGACTAACACCCATCTCGAAGAAGTGAACAGGGACTCCCAAAAGCGCCTCCCCTGCCACAAATTCTGTTGCTCCTGGACTCTGGCTTTTCTCTACTGCTACAGACAGACTAACACAGGGCCCCGTCACACGGGCCAGAGACGTGGCTAACATAAGAACGTAAGCGAAGCCAATGTTGAATCAGGCCAATGGCCCATCCAGTCCAACACTCTGTCACACAGTGACCAAAAATACCAGGGGCCATCAGGAGGTCCAGCAATGGGGCCAGGGCACTAGAAGCCCCCTCCCACTGCTGCCCACCCCCCAGCACCAAGAATAGAGTGCATCACCTGCCCCAGACTGAGAGTTCCCATCTATACCCTGTGGCTAATAGCCACTGATGGACTTCTGCTCCATATGTTTATCTAACTCCCTCTTGAAACTGTCCATGCTTGTAGCTGCCACCACCTCCTGCGGCAGTGAATTCCATGTGTTAATCACTCTTTGGGTGAAGAAGTACCTCCTTTTACCTGTTCTAACCCGACTGCTCAGCAATTTCATGAAGTGTCCACGAGTTCTTGTATTGTGAGAAAGGGAGAAAAGTACTTCTTTCTCCACCTGCTCAATCCCATGCATAATCTTATAAACCTCGATCATGTCACCCCCTCAGCCGTTGTTTCTCCAAGCTAAAGAGCCCCAAGCGTTTTAACCTTTCTTCATAGGGAAAGTGTTCGCCCTGGAGCAAAATAAAGTGCTTTAGCCCAATCACACGGTCCCCCGGGTTGCCGTGCTTCAGCTGTTAGCTGCCAATCACATGGCGATGCTGAAGCATGGCAAAGAAGCGGCGCGGTGCGGCGCGATCATACATGTTTCTTTGTGCGCATGCGCCGTTCGGGGGGGGGACTGCTGTCGGTGTCTTGTTTGTGCACATGCGCCGTTCGGTGTTGGTGCGCATCCTATGGAGACTTACAACATCCGGTTTGCGGCAGGACGTGGGTAGGTGCCGGATGCCACGGGATACTGGCGCTCCCGCGGTCAGACGCCTGCCTTCGCCCTGCGTTTCCTGGAAACTAGTACACTTTCTGTGGTACTTTTTAACTCCGCATCTTCAGCGGGAGCGCTACACTTCCCAGATGTTGCGGTGTGATTGCGCCCTGAAAATGTGCCTAACATTCGTGCCTTCCGCGTGGCACATTCTCCGTTCTTGAAGAAGTGAGCAGGGACTCCGGAAAGCTCATATTTGCCGCAAATTTTGTTAGTCTTTAAGGAGCTGTGGTGGCTCAAGTGGTTAAGACGCTGAACTGCAGGCTGTGGAAGGTCAGTAGTTCAGCAGTTCGAGACCTGGGTGCCGCATGGTGGAGTAAGCTCCCGTCTCTAGTTCCAGCTCCTGCCAACCTAGCAGTTCGAAAGCAAGAAACTGCAAGTAGATAAATAGGTACCACTTCGGTGGGAAGGGAACAGCGTTCCGTGCGCCTTGGTGTTTAGTCATGCCGGCCACATGACCACGGAAACGTCTTCGGACAGCGCCGGCTCTTTGGCTTTGAAACGGAGATGAGCACCGCAACCCTACAGTCGGATTCGACTGGCTTTCGAGCAAGAGAACCTTTACCTTTGAAGAAGTGGGCGGTGACTCTTGAAAGCTCCTCCCCTGCCACAAATTTTGTTAGTCTTGAAGGTGCTGCTGGATTCTTGCTCTTTTCTCCTGCTACAGGCAGGCTAACTGGGCTCCCCCGTCTTGATCGAACCCTACGAAAGGATCTCAGTCTCCAACGATATTTGCTGGGAAACAGGTTGTCTGGGCCGGGCCTCGTTCGACAGAGAGCCGGCCTGCAGAGCTTCAAGGGCAGATCTTAAGGAAGTGCGAAACTGCTGTGGAAGCCAAACCTGACGGCTTTTGCGGGTGAAGGTTCACGGCCCTTCTCCGGGAACCAGTTAGTTCATGCAGGGAGCGCACCGTCCTCCTCTTCGACAGGGTTCGAGTTTCCCCACTCCTGCCTGCTTTTGCACAATCCTGGGTGGAAAGAGATTATCTGGGCGGGAGTAAAGGGGGGAGGACGGAGAAAGGAAGGAAGGCCGCCCCTCCCTTGCTCGACAGGTCAGGGCCGTTCCTAAAAACAGGTTATTTTGGGTAGGGGGGAGAGAGGGTTTGAAGGAGGCTTGGATCCCCGAGTCTTTTAAGAGTAACAAAGCGGGCAAAACGCTCTTGTGCTCAAACAGAGTGCTTAGGTTTGCCAACCTCCAGGCAGAGCCTGGAGAGCGCCCGTACTTACAACTGACCTCCAGATGACAGAGATCAGGTCTCCAGGAGGAAATCGCCATTTTGGAGGGTGGACTCGATGGCATTTGTACCCTGTTGGGGTCCCTCCCCCTCCAAACCCCGCCCTCCCCCCAGGCTTCATATCTCCAAGAATTTCCCAGCCCGGAGCTGGCAACCCTGTGGAACTCACTGCCACAAGATAGAGTGATGACAGTACTAGTTTAGAAGGTCCCTTCTTTCCTTCCTTCCTTCCTTCCTTCCTTCCTTCCTTTCTCTCTCTCTCTCAAACCCTCTTGAAAGTTATGATTTCTCAGTGGAACTTCCACCCACAGAGGCAGTGTACTTCCCTCCACTCAATTCTGGGTGGCTGCTACCTTCAGGCCTGTGAAACCCCCGGCAGCATCCAGCAGGTAGCTCTTCAGGGCAGAATGCAGGGCTACTTGGGTCTTGGATGTGATCCAGCGGAGCGATTCTCCAATTAAGAAGTGAAACTCGTGCCAGCCAGGAGATGCCATCACCAGGGGGAAGCCGCAGGGTTTAATTTCTCCAAAAGTTACCGTCGTGAACGTCACAGGAGGGAAAGGCAGTCATAGCTGGCCCTGCCCTGTAATCGCAGACGTCTGCGGTGCGTGTTACGCTATGGGTTGCCAGGTCTGGGTTGGGAAATACCTGGAGACTTTGGGGGGGTGGATCCGGGAGAGGGCGGAGCTTGGGGAGGGGAGGGGCCTCGGCAGGGCACAAGGCCACAGAGTCCGCCCTTCGAAGCAGCCATTTTCTCCCAGGGAGCTGAGTTCTGTCAGCTGGAGATCAGTTGTAGAAGTGGGAGATCTCCAGGCCCCGTCTGGAGTCTGGCAACCCTAGTCGTGCTGTTCAAAGAGTCGTTTAAAAACACACTCTGCACATGCTCCAGGAATTTCATAGCAATTACAGCAACTTTCTGGGGCTGCTTCCCAAAGAGAGGGGGGGAGGCGTAGCTACGTTTGCCTGCATTTCAACCCCCTTCCCCCACCCACCAGGTGCCATCAGGAGGTCCACCCCACTAGGGTCGCCAATCTCCAGGTGGCACCTGGAGATCTCGCACCATTACAATTGATGTCCAGATGACCCGGCTCAGTTCCCCCGGAGGACATGGCTGCTTTGGAGGGTGGAATCGGTGGCGTCTGGGCCGAAGCCCCTCCCGTCCCCAATTTCCCACCCTCCCCACGCTCCACCCCCCAAAATCTCCACGGTTTTCCCAACCCAGACCTGACGACTTTATTACGCAGGAACCCTGCCTCTTTTTGTGGCCCAGACCTCTCTGTTTTGAACGTCTCAGTTCTCTGAATCCTCCAGAGAGTTGTAGGTCAACTTTGAAAGACCCCACGTTCTGCACACACACACACACCCCTCTCAAGAAACAAGTGCAGAGTGAAGAATCGGCGTCACAGGAGGGGGGGACGGGATTAGTCTCTCTCTCCCCCAAGGAGCTGCGGTGGCTCAAGTGGTTAAGACGCTGAACTGCAGGCTGTGGAAGGTCAGTAGTCCAGCAGTTCAGGACCCGAGAGTGCCGCATGACGGAGTAAGCTCCCGTCTCTAGTTCCAGCTCCTGCCAACCTAGCAATTCAAAAGCAAGAAACTGCAAGTAGATAAATAGGTGGGAAGGGAACAGCGTTCCGTGCGCCTCGGTGTTTAGTCATGCCGGCCTCATGACCACGGAAATGTCTTTGGACAGCGCTGGCTCTTCGGCTTGGAAACGGAGATGAGCACTGCAACCTTAGAGTCGGATTCGACTGGCTTTCGAGCAAGGGAACCTTTACCTTTACCTTACCCCCAGTAGAGAAATGCCTCCCCCCACACACACATGCTACTGAGGAAAAAAGGATGGGGGCTATGTGGGTACACCGCCCCCTGTCTTTTTTAAAAAAAGCTGTTCTGGGGAAAGGAGGCGTTAACAATTGGGGGAATGATTTAAAGGGGGAGGGTGAAAGGCCACTTTGGGTTAAGAGCACAGACTCTGATCTGGGAGAACCGGGTTTGATTCCCCCACTCCTCCACTTGCACCTGCTGATGTGACCTTGGGTCAGTCACAAGCTCTGGCACAGCTGTTCTTGAAAAAGAGCAGTTTCTGTCAGAGCTCTCTCGGTCCCGCCTGCCTCACAGGGTGTCTGTTGTGGGGAGGAGAAGGAAAAGGAGTTTGTAAGCCGCTCTGAGACTCCTTTGGGTAGTGAAGAGTGGGGTATAAATCCAATCTCCTCCTCCTCCTCCTCCTTGTCCTCCTCTTCTTCTTCTTCTCCCCAGCTCCCTTATCTTCATCCAGGCCCACCCCTACCAAGATTTCTTTTTTAGCGCTAAACGATATTACAGTCGTGGAATCCAAGCTCACGTTTAGCCTTTGCCCTTCTTGATTTTATTTTCTCCCCACGACAACCCTGTGAGGTCGCTTAAGCCGAGAGCGTGGGACCGGCCCGAGGTCACCCAGCAAGCATTCACAGCAGCGTGGGGATTCGAACCTGGGCCTCCCAGATCATAGCCTAACATTCTCATCCACTACATCAGACGGGCTCCTCTCTTCTGTCTTCCACACACAAGCTTCGATGACGCAATGCGGCTTGGGGGAGAAAGGAAGAATGTGGGAGAGCGTAGATAGATGGAGGGGCGAGATATAGGGACACCCCCCATCTACTATTCCTCCAGCAGAACGGGGAGTGGGTTCGTCTGGGGCCCCCAGGGATCCCGGCACGTCTCTGGCTGGGAAGGGAGGAGAACGCGTCTCCACCCGAAGGCTTTTGCCAGCTTTTTCCCCCTCGGGCCTGGGAGAGGCAGGTCTGTTTACTGTCAGGCGGCTTAGCTATGTCATCGAACGGGAGGGGCACCCACAAGATCATCCAGTCCACCCCGTGAGATTTCTATCAGTCCTTTTCTCCCCTCCCACCATGCACACACCCCAATCTATGCTTCAACCAAACAGCAAATGCAGAACTAAGCAAATCCTAGGGTTGCCAGCTCTGGGTTGAGAAATACCTGAAGATTTGGGTGGGGGGGTGGAGCTGGGGGAGGGCGAAATTTGGAGAGAGGAAGGACCCCAGCAGGGTATAATAATTTCCTCCAGGGGAACGGACGGTTGTCCTCGGGAGATCAGTTGTAATAGTCGGGGTTATCCAGGTGCCGCCTGGAGGCTGGCAACCCTGGTAGATCCGATTGGCCTGTTTATTTAGCTTCTTTAATTCAGCATCAGGAGCTGCGGTGGCTCAAGTGGTTAAGATGCTGAACTGCAGGCTGTGAAAGGTCAGTAGTTCAGCAGTTCAAGACCCAGGTGCCGCAAGACGGAGTGAGCTCCCGTCTCTAGTTCCAGCTTCTGCCAACCTAGCCGTTTGAAAGCAAGAAATTGCAAGTAGATAAATAGGTACCACTTTGGTGGGAAGGTAACAGTATTCCGTGCGCCTTGGTGTTTAGTCATGCCGGCCACATGACCACGGAAACGTCTTCGGACAGCGCTGGCTCTTCGGCTTTGAAACGGAGATGAGCACCGCAACCCTAGAGTCGGATTCAACTAGCTTTCGAGCAAGGGAACCTTTACCTTTACCTAATTCAGCATGCTTTTTTTGGTAATCCCGTCCTTCCAAGGGACTCAGGAGGACCAACCCTCCCCTAAGCTGCGGAGTCTCGTGAGCAGAAATTCTACTTTGTGAGCCAGTGGCATTAAAGTTGGGAGCGAGCGATTTGACTGCTGCATAAATCGGTTTGCTCTGGGGCCCTCCTTCCTGAGCTGAGGCAAAAATGTGTGAGCCGGAGGCTTAAAAAAACGTGAGCCTGGCTCACACTCACTCAGCTTAGAGGGAACATTGCTCCGGACAGCTGTTTGTTCCCCTTGTTCCATTTTATCCTCACAACAAGCCCTGTGAGGTAGGTGAGTCTGGGGGGGGGGGGAGTGGGGTGGACCCCTGCTCCCCCAAGCAAGCTTCATTGGCAGCAATGTTCCCTCTAAGCTGTTGAGACCTGTGAGCAAAAATTCTACTTTGTGAGCTACTGGCATTAAAGTTGTGAGCGAGCGATTTGGCTGCTGCATACATTAGCCCTCCTTCCTGAGCTGAGACAAAAATGTGTGAGCCGGAGGCTTAAAAAACTGTGAACTAGCTCACACTAGCTCAGCTTAGAGAGAACACTGATTGGCAGAGCGGGGATTCGAACCCGCTTCTCCTAGATCCCAGTCCGGCTCTCTAACCACTCCACCCCACTGCCGCAAACAAGGCCCAAGCGTCATATCTCTGGGCCGGTACAAGTTTGGAACACGATGCCCCGTCCCCACCCTTGATTCTTACACGCAGTCTCTTGAGTCATCAAAGAAAAAGTCTGTTTTATTTTGGAAACGTCCCCCAGTCAACCATGCCGTAGTAATATGTTTGCTGTACGGATTCCAGGGTTTCGGCAGAGCGTACCCCCCCACACACCTGCTAAGGTTGCCAGCCTCCAGGTGGGGCCTGGGGTTATCTCCCGCTTTTACAATTGGTCTCCAGCTGACCAGAGATCGGCTTCCCTGGAGAAAATGGCTGCCTCGGAGGGCGGACTCTCTGGCGCCGTACCATGCTGAGGCCCCTCCCCTCCCCAAACCCCGCCCTCTCCCGGATCCACCTCCCAAAGTCTCCAGGTCTTTCCCAACCCAGGCCTGGCAACCCTACCACCTGCCCATGTGCAGCTGCTGGCCTGGTTGTCAACATTAGAGGATGCGGCACTTTGACGTAGGCCGAAAAAGAGTCTCCCGTCCCAGTTTGCAACCCAAACTTTCCGCCCAGGGAAAACAAAGGAGGCGAGGGAGCAGAGAGAGATAATTCTTGTGCGTCGGCAGGGATCTGTTGGCACCGAAGAGTGGGTGGGGTTTTTTTCCCCCAGTCTTGCCTAGAGGAAAGAGCGTGAGGCCCGGCGGCCCAAGGCCTGGGATCCTTCCAAGAACGCATCTTTGTTTCTCATGCCCTGGAATGTCTCCTTCATTCCTCAAGGGTTAACAGTGTCTGTGGGGCAGGATATTCCAGCCTTGATTTATTAACCAGCCGCCCGCCTCTCCTTTCTCCCTTCCACGGTCTGCAGACCATGTCCATGTACCGCTCTGTGCGCCGAAAGGCACACTGAGGCAGTGTTCCCGAGAGGCAGGGCCTTTTTCTTTTCACTTCAGACAAGCTGGCAAGACAGTTCAGCTCCTAATTAGATATACACACCATTGCTTTGTATGTCTTGGATGCAGGCGGGAGGGGGAGATGAAGTGAACTCTGACCAGAGAGACCCGGGTTCAAGTCCTCGGCCGACCAGAAAGCTGAGGCAAGAGTTGTCAGCCTCCAGGGGCGGGGGGAGGGGGAGTTCTCCCAGACTTTTAGTTGCTCTCCAGACTACAGAGATCAGTTTTGGGGTGCCGGTTCTGGTCTGGGAAATCCCAGGAGATTTGGGGGGGACGGAGCTAGGGTTGCCGCAGGTCTGGGTTGGGAAATACCTGGAGACTTTGAGGGGTGGATCCAGGAGAGGGCAGGGATTGGGGAGGGGCGGAGCCTCAGCAGGGTACAAGGCCATAGAGTCCACCCTTCAAAGCAGCCATTTTCTCCAGGGGAGGAAATTATCGCTGTCACCTGGAGACCTGGAGATCGCTGGTTCCCCTGACGAAAATGGCCGCTTCAGGTGGTGAACGCTACAGCATCACGTCCCTGCTGAACTTCCCCCCAAACTTGCCCTTCCCAGGATCCACTCCCCCAATCTCCAGGAATTTCCCAACACGGAGTTAGCAACCCGAGCAAAACAGATGTTTAGGGATTCCATCCTCTGATACATTTGCTACTATGAGGAGTGTGTGTGTTTGTGTTTCCCTACAATTCCTCCTACTGGGTCCCAGGCCTGTGTTTGCTTCCCAGACATAGATCTGGGGAGCCAGTTTGGTGTAGTGTAATTTGGCCAGTTTGGTGTTGTGTAGTTTGGCCAGTTTGGTGTAGTGGTTAAGTGTGCAGACTCTTATCTGGGAGAACCGGGTTTGATTCCCCACTCCTCCACTTGCACCTGCTGATGTGACCTTGGGTCAGTCACAAGCTCTGGCACAGCTGTTCTCTCAAGGACAGCTTCTGTCAGAAGTTCTTTCAGCCCCACCTACCTCACAGGGGGTGTCTGTTGTGGGGAGGGAAGGGGAAAGGAGATTTGTAAGCCGCTCTGAGATGCCTTTGGGCAGTGAAGGGCGGGGTATAAATCCAATCTCTTCTCTTCTTCTTCTTCATCTCGATTCCTTGAGATGTGGATGTGGTGACGAGGCCCAAACGTGGGCAAAGAAAATAGTGGGAAAGGGTCAGGTCGCAGGCAACTGAGAGCTAGTTTGGTGTAGTGGTGAAGTGCGTGGACTCTAATCTGGGAGAACCAAGTTTGATTCCCCTCTCCTCCATGTGCAGCTGCTGGTGTGGACCTGGAGCCAGTCACAAGTTTTCTCAGAGCTGTTCTCTCAAGGGCAGTCCTCGGGAGAGCTCTCTCAGCCCCGCCTACCTCACAGGGCATCTGTTGTGGGGAGGGGAAGGGAAAGGGGATGGTAAGCCACTCTGAGACTCTGAGTGAAGGGCAGGGTATAAATCCAATTTCTTCTTCTCCTTCTGATGAATTCTGGGCCCCGTACAAATGCCGAACATGCGTCCTGCTTCCATCCTGTACATGTCTCATGAACCATAACTGGGAAGATGCCTGTTTTATTTCAGAAATGGGCTTCTAGAGGGTTTCCCAGCTGCCAGGAGGAGCCTGGCGTTTTTCTGGAATTAGGTTTGGCAGGTCCAGCCTGGCCACTGGCAGGGTGTGTGTGAGAGAGAGGAAGAAGAAGAAGAAGAAGAAGAGTTTGGATTTATACCCCGCTCTTCACTGCCCAAAGGCGTCTCAGAGCGGCTTACAAACTCCTTTCCCTTCCCCTCCCCACCACAGACACCCTGTGAGGTAGGTGGGGCTGAGAGAACTTCTGACAGAAACTGTCCTTGAGAGAACAGCTGTGCCAGAGCTTGTGACTGACCCAAGGTCACATCGGCAGGTGCAAGTGGAGGAGTGGGGGAATCAAACCCGGTTCTCCCAGATAAGAGTCTTAACCACGACACCAAACTGGCACTACACCAAACCACTACACCAAACTGAGAGAAGGTAGGGGTCAATGCTCCCTCTTAAGCCGTCAAGTCTTGTGGGCAGAAATCCGACTTGGTGAGCTACCGGCGTTAAAGTTGTGAGGGAGCGATTTGGCTACTGCATAAATCAGTTTGCTCTGGAGCCCTCCTTCCCCAGCTGGGACAAAGATGTGTGAGCCAGAGGCTAAAAAAACTGTGCGCTGGCTCGCACTAACTCAGCTTAGAGGGAACACTGGTAGGGTTACCAGATCCTGGAAGGGAAACGCCTGGAGATTTGGGGACGGACCCAAAGCGTGAGGGTCACATATCGATGTCACGTTGTCCCCGGTGAGGCGATTTTACTTGTACTCTCAGGACCTAAACTGGAAGGGACGTATTGGTACCTTTCCTATCTCCCAATATATGCAGTTGCTCTGACACGAGGCCAGATACATTTGTGTGGCCCTGCAAAACAAGAAAAATGTTTTGTGTGTCTCATTCAATTCCAGATTGGAACATTCCATTTTCGGTCCCACATCCATTGTTTACTGCCTTACAAACGTAACGGGGACTGGGTGGCATGTTGTATCCTGTACTATTTGACCTCTGACGGAGGCTCTCCCGGGCCGAAACGCCTCAGGTCAGATATTGTTCTTTGTCACTTTGAAGGTTTTATGAGGCTCTCGTTTGGCCCCTATAAGATTTTTAAAATGTTTTTTTTTAAATAAACACGTGCACGTTTGTCTACACCGATTGATGTTTTTAAAAAAACTTTTGGCCCTCAACTAATTTTCTAAACTTCCTTTGGAGGATTTGGGGGTGGAACCTGGGGACGACAGGGACCTTTGTGGGGTCCAACGCCACAGAGTCCACCCTCCCAAGCATCCATTATTCTCTGGGGGAACTGATCTCTGTAGTCCAGAGATGAGCTGTAATTCCAGGGGATCCCCAGGTCCCACCTGGAGGCTGGCATCCCTATCTCCAGGGGAACTGATCTCTGTAGTCCGGAGATGAGCTCTAATTCCAGGGGATCCCCAGGCCCTACCTGGAGGCTGGCATCCCTATCTCCAGGGGAACTGATCTCTGCAGTCTGGAGATGAGCTCTAATTCCAGGGGTCCCCAGGCCCCACCTGGAGGCTGGCATCCCTATCTCCAGGGGAACTGATCTCTGCAGTCCAGAGATGAGCTGTAATTCCAGGGGATCCCCAGGTCCCACCTGGAGGCTGGCATCCCTATCTCCAGGGCAGTGTTCGCTCTAAGCTGAGTTAGTGTGGGCTAGCTCACAGTTTTTTAGCCTCCAGCTCACACATTCTTGTCTTAGCTCAGGAAGAATGGTTCCAGAGCAAACTAATTCATGCAGTAGCCAAATTACTCGCTCACAACTTTAATGCCAGTAGCTCACCAAGTAGAATTTTTGCTCACAAGACTCTACAGCTTAGAGGGAACATTGCTCCAGGGGGACTGATCTCTGTAGTCCGGAGATGAGCTGTAATTCCAGGGGATCCCCAGGTCCCACCTGGAGGCTGGCATCCCTATCTCCAGGGAACTGATCTCTGTAGTCTGGAGATGAGCTCTAATTCCAGGGGATCCCCAGGTCCCACCTGGAGGCTGGCGTCCCTATCTCCAGGGGAACTGATCTCTGCAGTCCGGAGATGAGCTGTAATTCCAGGGGATCCCCAGTTCCCACCTGGAGGCTGGCATCCCTATCTCCAGAGGAACTGATCTCTGTAGTCCGGAGATGAGCTCTAATTCCAGGGGATCTCCAGGTCCCGCCTGGAGGCTGGCATCCCTATCTCCAGAGGAACTGATCTCTGTAGTCTGGAGATGAGCTCTAATTCCAGGGGATCTCCAGGTCCCACCTGGAGGCTGGCATCCCTATCTCCAGAGGAACTGATCTCTGTAGTCCAGAGATGAGCTGTAATTCCAGGGGATCCCCAGGCCCCACCTGGAGGCTGGCGTCCCTATCTCCAGGGAACTGATCTCTGTAGTCCAGAGATGAGCTGTAATTCCAGGGGATCCCCAGGTCCCACCTGGAGGCTGGCATCCCTATCTCCAGGGGAACTGATCTCTGTAGTCCGGAGATGAGCTCTAATTCCAGGGGATCCCCAGGCCCCACCTGGAGGCTGGCATCCCTATCTCCAGGGGAACTGATCTCTGCAGTCTGGAGATGAGCTCTAATTCCAGGGGGTCCCCAGGCCCCACCTGGAGGCTGGCATCCCTATCTCCAGGGAACTGATCTCTGCAGTCTGGAGATGAGCTCTAATTCCAGGGGTCCCCAGGCCCCACCTGGAGGCTGGCATCCCTATCTCCTGGGGAACTGATCTCTGCAGTCTGGAGATGAGCTCTAATTCCAGGGGATCCCCACGTCCCACCTGGAGGCTGGCGTCCCTATCTCCAGGGAACTGATCTCTGTAGTCCAGAGATGAGCTGTAATTCCAGGGGATCCCCAGTTCCCACCTGGAGGCTGGCATCGCTATCTCCAGGGGAACTGATCTCTGCAGTCTGGAGATGAGCTGTAATTCCAAGGGATCCCCAGGCCCCACCTGGAGGCTGGCATCCCTATCTCCAGGGGAACTGATCTCTGCAGTCTGGAGATGAGCTCTAATTCCAGGGGGTTCCCAGGCCCCACCTGGAGGCTGGCATCCCTATCTCCAGGGAACTGATCTCTGCAGTCTGGAGATGAGCTCTAATTCCAGGGGTCCCCAGGCCCCACCTGGAGGCTGGCATCCCTATCTCCAGGGGAACTGATCTCTGCAGTCCAGAGATGAGCTGTAATTCCAGGGGATCCCCAGGTCCCACCTGGAGGCTGGCATCCCTATCTCCAGGGCAGTGTTCGCTCTAAGCTGAGTTAGTGTGGGCTAGCTCACAGTTTTTTAGCCTCCAGCTCACACATTCTTGTCTTAGCTCAGGAAGAATGGTTCCAGAGCAAACTAATTCATGCAGTAGCCAAATTACTCGCTCACAACTTTAATGCCAGTAGCTCACCAAGTAGAATTTTTGCTCACAAGACTCTACAGCTTAGAGGGAACATTGCTCCAGGGGGACTGATCTCTGTAGTCCGGAGATGAGCTGTAATTCCAGGGGATCCCCAGGTCCCACCTGGAGGCTGGCATCCCTATCTCCAGGGAACTGATCTCTGTAGTCTGGAGATGAGCTCTAATTCCAGGGGTCCCCAGGCCCCACCTGGAGGCTGGCATCCCTATCTCCAGGGAACTGATCTCTGCAGTCTGGAGATGAGCTCTAATTCCAGGGGGTCCCCAGGCCCCACCTGGAGGCTGGCATCCCTATCTCCAGGGAACTGATCTCTGCAGTCTGGAGATGAGCTCTAATTCCAGGGGGTCCCCAGGCCCCACCTGGAGGCTGGCATCCCTATCTCCTGGGGAACTGATCTCTGCAGTCTGGAGATGAGCTCTAATTCCAGGGGATCCCCACGTCCCACCTGGAGGCTGGCGTCCCTATCTCCAGGGAACTGATCTCTGTAGTCCAGAGATGAGCTGTAATTCCAGGGGATCCCCAGTTCCCACCTGGAGGCTGGCATCGCTATCTCCAGGGGAACTGATCTCTGCAGTCTGGAGATGAGCTGTAATTCCAAGGGATCCCCAGGCCCCACCTGGAGGCTGGCATCCCTATCTCCAGGGGAACTGATCTCTGCAGTCTGGAGATGAGCTCTAATTCCAGGGGTTCCCAGGCCCCACCTGGAGGCTGGCATCCCTATCTCCAGGGAACTGATCTCTGCAGTCTGGAGATGAGCTCTAATTCCAGGGGGTCCCCAGGCCCCACCTGGAGGCTGGCATCCCTATCTCCAGGGGAACTGATCTCTGCAGTCCAGAGATGAGCTGTAATTCCAGGGGATCCCCAGGTCCCACCTGGAGGCTGGCATCCCTATCTCCAGGGCAGTGTTCGCTCTAAGCTGAGTTAGTGTGGGCTAGCTCACAGTTTTTTAGCCTCCAGCTCACACATTCTTGTCTTAGCTCAGGAAGAATGGTTCCAGAGCAAACTAATTCATGCAGTAGCCAAATTACTCGCTCACAACTTTAATGCCAGTAGCTCACCAAGTAGAATTTTTGCTCACAAGACTCTACAGCTTAGAGGGAACATTGCTCCAGGGGGACTGATCTCTGTAGTCCGGAGATGAGCTGTAATTCCAGGGGATCCCCAGGTCCCACCTGGAGGCTGGCATCCCTATCTCCAGGGAACTGATCTCTGTAGTCTGGAGATGAGCTCTAATTCCAGGGGGTCCCCAGGCCCCACCTGGAGGCTGGCATCCCTATCTCCAGGGAACTGATCTCTGCAGTCTGGAGATGAGCTCTAATTCCAGGGGTCCCCAGGCCCCACCTGGAGGCTGGCATCCCTATCTCCAGGGAACTGATCTCTGCAGTCTGGAGATGAGCTCTAATTCCAGGGGTCCCCAGGCCCCACCTGGAGGCTGGCATCCCTATCTCCTGGGGAACTGATCTCTGCAGTCTGGAGATGAGCTCTAATTCCAGGGGATCCCCACGTCCCACCTGGAGGCTGGCGTCCCTATCTCCAGGGAACTGATCTCTGTAGTCCAGAGATGAGCTGTAATTCCAGGGGATCCCCAGTTCCCACCTGGAGGCTGGCATCGCTATCTCCAGGGGAACTGATCTCTGCAGTCTGGAGATGAGCTGTAATTCCAAGGGATCCCCAGGCCCCACCTGGAGGCTGGCATCCCTATCTCCAGGGGAACTGATCTCTGCAGTCTGGAGATGAGCTCTAATTCCAGGGGTTCCCAGGCCCCACCTGGAGGCTGGCATCCCTATCTCCAGGGAACTGATCTCTGCAGTCTGGAGATGAGCTCTAATTCCAGGGGGTCCCCAGGCCCCACCTGGAGGCTGGCATCCCTATCTCCAGGGGAACTGATCTCTGCAGTCCAGAGATGAGCTGTAATTCCAGGGGATCCCCAGGTCCCACCTGGAGGCTGGCATCCCTATCTCCAGGGCAGTGTTCGCTCTAAGCTGAGTTAGTGTGGGCTAGCTCACAGTTTTTAGCCTCCAGCTCACACATTCTTGTCTTAGCTCAGGAAGAATGGTTCCAGAGCAAACTAATTCATGCAGTAGCCAAATTACTCGCTCACAACTTTAATGCCAGTAGCTCACCAAGTAGAATTTTTGCTCACAAGACTCTACAGCTTAGAGGGAACATTGCTCCAGGGGGACTGATCTCTGTAGTCCGGAGATGAGCTGTAATTCCAGGGGATCCCCAGGTCCCACCTGGAGGCTGGCATCCCTATCTCCAGGGAACTGATCTCTGTAGTCTGGAGATGAGCTCTAATTCCAGGGGATCCCCAGGCCCCACCTGGAGGCTGGCATTCCTATCTCCAGGGAACTGATCTCTGTAGTCCGGAGATTAGCTGTAATTCCAGGGGATCCCCAGGTCCCACCTGGAGGCTGGCATCCCTATCTCCAGGGGAACTGATCTCTGCAGTCCGGAGATTAGCTGTAATTCCAGGGGATCCCCAGGCCCCACCTGGAGGCTGGCATCGCTATCTCCAGGGGAACTGATCTCTGCAATCTGGAGATGAGCTGTAATTACAGGGGATCCCCAGGCCCCACCTGGAGGCTGGCGTCCCTATCTCCAGGGGAACTGATCTCTGCAGTCTGGAGATGAGCTGTAATTCCAGGGGATCCCCAGGCCCCACCTGGAGGCTGGCGTCCCTATCTCCAGGGGAACTGATCTCTGCAGTCTGGAGATGAGCTGTAATTCCAGGGGATCCCCAGGCCCTACCTGGAGGCTGGCGTCCCTATCTCCAGGGGAACTGATCTCTGCAGTCTGGAGATGAGCTGTAATTCCAGGGGATCCCCAGGCACCACCTGGAGGCTGGCATCCCTATCTCCAGGGGAACTGATCTCTGCAGTCTGGAGATGAGCTCTAATTCCAGGGGATCCCCAGGTCCCACCTGGAGGCTGGCGTCCCTATCTCCAGGGGAACTGATCTCTGCAGTCCAGAGATGAGCTGTAATTCCAGGGGATCCCCAGTTCCCACCTGGAGGCTGGCATCCCTATCTCCAGAGGAACTGATCTCTGTAGTCCGGAGATGAGCTGTAATTCCAGGGGATCCCCAGGCCCAACCTGGAGGCTGGCGTCCCTATCTCCAGGGGAACTGATCTCTGCAGTCTGGAGATGAGCTGTAATTCCAGGGGATCGCCAGGTACCACCTGGAGGCTGGCATCCCTATCTCCAGGGGAACTGATCTCTGCAGTCTGGAGATGAGCTCTAATTCCAGGGGATCCCCAGGTCCCACCTGGAGGCTGGCGTCCCTATCTCCAGGGGAACTGATCTCTGCAGTCCGGAGATGAGCTGTAATTCCAGGGGATCCCCAGTTCCCACCTGGAGGCTGGCATCCCTATCTCCAGAGGAACTGATCTCTGAAGTCCGGAGATGAGCTCTAATTCCAGGGGATCTCCAGGTCCCGCCTGGAGGCTGGCATCCCTATCTCCAGAGGAACTGATCTCTGTAGTCTGGAGATGAGCTCTAATTCCAGGGGATCTCCAGGTCCCACCTGGAGGCTGGCATCCCTATCTCCAGAGGAACTGATCTCTGTAGTCCCGAGATGAGCTGTAATTCCAGGGGATCCCCAGGCCCCACCTGGAGGCTGGCTTCCCTATCTCCAGGGAACTGATCTCTGTAGTCCAGAGATGAGCTGTAATTCCAGGGGATCCCCAGGTCCCACCTGGAGGCTGGCATCCCTATCTCCAGGGGAACTGATCTCTGTAGTCCGGAGATGAGCTCTAATTCCAGGGGATCCCCAGGCCCCACCTGGAGGCTGGCATCCCTATCTCCAGGGGAACTGATCTCTGCAGTCTGGAGATGAGCTCTAATTCCAGGGGTCCCCAGGCCCCACCTGGAGGCTGGCATCCCTATCTCCAGGGAACTGATCTCTGCAGTCTGGAGATGAGCTCTAATTCCAGGGGTCCCCAGGCCCCACCTGGAGGCTGGCATCCCTATCTCCTGGGGAACTGATCTCTGCAGTCTGGAGATGAGCTCTAATTCCAGGGGATCCCCACGTCCCACCTGGAGGCTGGCGTCCCTATCTCCAGGGAACTGATCTCTGTAGTCCAGAGATGAGCTGTAATTCCAGGGGATCCCCAGTTCCCACCTGGAGGCTGGCATCGCTATCTCCAGGGGAACTGATCTCTGCAGTCTGGAGATGAGCTGTAATTCCAAGGGATCCCCAGGCCCCACCTGGAGGCTGGCATCCCTATCTCCAGGGGAACTGATCTCTGCAGTCTGGAGATGAGCTCTAATTCCAGGGGTTCCCAGGCCCCACCTGGAGGCTGGCATCCCTATCTCCAGGGAACTGATCTCTGCAGTCTGGAGATGAGCTCTAATTCCAGGGGGTCCCCAGGCCCCACCTGGAGGCTGGCATCCCTATCTCCAGGGGAACTGATCTCTGCAGTCCAGAGATGAGCTGTAATTCCAGGGGATCCCCAGGTCCCACCTGGAGGCTGGCATCCCTATCTCCAGGGCAGTGTTCGCTCTAAGCTGAGTTAGTGTGGGCTAGCTCACAGTTTTTTAGCCTCCAGCTCACACATTCTTGTCTTAGCTCAGGAAGAATGGTTCCAGAGCAAACTAATTCATGCAGTAGCCAAATTACTCGCTCACAACTTTAATGCCAGTAGCTCACCAAGTAGAATTTTTGCTCACAAGACTCTACAGCTTAGAGGGAACATTGCTCCAGGGGGACTGATCTCTGTAGTCCGGAGATGAGCTGTAATTCCAGGGGATCCCCAGGTCCCACCTGGAGGCTGGCATCCCTATCTCCAGGGAACTGATCTCTGTAGTCTGGAGATGAGCTCTAATTCCAGGGGATCCCCAGGCCCCACCTGGAGGCTGGCATTCCTATCTCCAGGGAACTGATCTCTGTAGTCCGGAGATTAGCTGTAATTCCAGGGGATCCCCAGGTCCCACCTGGAGGCTGGCATCCCTATCTCCAGGGGAACTGATCTCTGCAGTCCGGAGATTAGCTGTAATTCCAGGGGATCCCCAGGCCCCACCTGGAGGCTGGCATCGCTATCTCCAGGGGAACTGATCTCTGCAATCTGGAGATGAGCTGTAATTACAGGGGATCCCCAGGCCCCACCTGGAGGCTGGCGTCCCTATCTCCAGGGGAACTGATCTCTGCAGTCTGGAGATGAGCTGTAATTCCAGGGGATCCCCAGGCCCCACCTGGAGGCTGGCGTCCCTATCTCCAGGGGAACTGATCTCTGCAGTCTGGAGATGAGCTGTAATTCCAGGGGATCCCCAGGCCCTACCTGGAGGCTGGCGTCCCTATCTCCAGGGGAACTGATCTCTGCAGTCTGGAGATGAGCTGTAATTCCAGGGGATCCCCAGGCACCACCTGGAGGCTGGCATCCCTATCTCCAGGGGAACTGATCTCTGCAGTCTGGAGATGAGCTCTAATTCCAGGGGATCCCCAGGTCCCACCTGGAGGCTGGCGTCCCTATCTCCAGGGGAACTGATCTCTGCAGTCCAGAGATGAGCTGTAATTCCAGGGGATCCCCAGTTCCCACCTGGAGGCTGGCATCCCTATCTCCAGAGGAACTGATCTCTGTAGTCCGGAGATGAGCTCTAATTCCAGGGGATCCCCAGGCCCTACCTGGAGGCTGGCGTCCCTATCTCCAGGGGAACTGATCTCTGCAATCTGGAGATGAGCTGTAATTACAGGGGATCCCCAGGCCCCACCTGGAGGCTGGCGTCCCTATCTCCAGGGGAACTGATCTCTGCAGTCTGGAGATGAGCTGTAATTCCAGGGGATCCCCAGGCCCCACCTGGAGGCTGGCGTCCCTATCTCCAGGGGAACTGATCTCTGCAGTCTGGAGATGAGCTGTAATTCCAGGGGATCCCCAGGCCCTACCTGGAGGCTGGCGTCCCTATCTCCAGGGGAACTGATCTCTGCAGTCTGGAGATGAGCTGTAATTCCAGGGGATCCCCAGGCCCTACCTGGAGGCTGGCGTCCCTATCTCCAGGGGAACTGATCTCTGCAATCTGGAGATGAGCTGTAATTACAGGGGATCCCCAGGCCCCACCTGGAGGCTGGCGTCCCTATTTCCAGGGGAACTGATCTCTGCAGTCTGGAGATGAGCTGTAATTCCAGGGGATCCCCAGGCCCCACCTGGAGGCTGGCATCCCTATCTCCAGGGGAACTGATCTCTGCAGTCTGGAGATGAGCTGTAATTCCAGGGGATCCCCAGGCCCTACCTGGAGGCTGGCGTCCCTATCTCCAGGGGAACTGATCTCTGCAGTCTGGAGATGAGCTGTAATTCCAGGGGATCCCCAGGCACCACCTGGAGGCTGGCATCCCTATCTCCAGGGGAACTGATCTCTGCAGTCTGGAGATGAGCTCTAATTCCAGGGGATCCCCAGGTCCCACCTGGAGGCTGGCGTCCCTATCTCCAGGGGAACTGATCTCTGCAGTCCAGAGATGAGCTGTAATTCCAGGGGATCCCCAGTTCCCACCTGGAGGCTGGCATCCCTATCTCCAGAGGAACTGATCTCTGTAGTCCGGAGATGAGCTGTAATTCCAGGGGATCCCCAGGCCCTACCTGGAGGCTGGCGTCCCTATCTCCAGGGGAACTGATCTCTGCAGTCTGGAGATGAGCTGTAATTCCAGGGGATCCCCAGGCACCACCTGGAGGCTGGCATCCCTATCTCCAGGGGAACTGATCTCTGCAGTCTGGAGATGAGCTCTAATTCCAGGGGATCCCCAGGTCCCACCTGGAGGCTGGCGTCCCTATCTCCAGGGGAACTGATCTCTGCAGTCCGGAGATGAGCTGTAATTCCAGGGGATCCCCAGTTCCCACCTGGAGGCTGGCATCCCTATCTCCAGAGGAACTGATCTCTGTAGTCCGGAGATGAGCTCTAATTCCAGGGGATCTCCAGGTCCCGCCTGGAGGCTGGCATCCCTATCTCCAGAGGAACTGATCTCTGTAGTCTGGAGATGAGCTCTAATTCCAGGGGATCTCCAGGTCCCACCTGGAGGCTGGCATCCCTATCTCCAGAGGAACTGATCTCTGTAGTCCAGAGATGAGCTGTAATTCCAGGGGATCCCCAGGCCCCACCTGGAGGCTGGCGTCCCTATCTCCAGGGAACTGATCTCTGTAGTCCAGAGATGAGCTGTAATTCCAGGGGATCCCCAGGTCCCACCTGGAGGCTGGCATCCCTATCTCCAGGGGAACTGATCTCTGTAGTCCGGAGATGAGCTCTAATTCCAGGGGATCCCCAGGCCCCACCTGGAGGCTGGCATCCCTATCTCCAGGGGAACTGATCTCTGCAGTCTGGAGATGAGCTCTAATTCCAGGGGGTCCCCAGGCCCCACCTGGAGGCTGGCATCCCTATCTCCAGGGGAACTGATCTCTGCAGTCCGGAGATGAGCTGTAATTCCAGGGGATCCCCAGGTCCCACCTGGAGGCTGGCATCCCTATCTCCAGGGAACTGATCTCTGCAGTCTGGAGATGAGCTCTAATTCCAGGGGATCCCCAGGTCCCACCTGGAGGCTGGCATCCCTATCTCCAGGGGAACTGATCTCTGCAGTCTGGAGATGAGCTGTAATTCCAGGGGATCCCCAGGTCCCACCTGGAGGCTGGCATCCCTATCTCCAGGGGAACTGATCTCTGCAGTCTGGAGATGAGCTCTAATTCCAGGGAATCCCCAGGCCCCACCTGGAGGCTGGCATCCCTATCTCCAGGGAACTGATCTCTGCAGTCTGGAGATGAGCTCTAATTCCGGGGGTCCCCAGGCCCCACCTGGAGGCTGGCATCCCTATCTCCAGGGGAACTGATCTCTGCAGTCCGGAGATGAGCTGTAATTCCAGGGGATCCCCAAGCCCCACCTGGAGGCTGGCATCCCTATCTCCAGGGAACTGATCTCTGCAGTCTGGAGATGAGCTCTAATTCCAGGGGATCCCCAGGTCCCACCTGGAGGCTGGCATCCCTATCTCCAGGGGAACTGATCTCTGCAGTCTGGAGATGAGCTGTAATTCCAGGGGATCCCCAGGTCCCACCTGGAGGCTGGCATCCCTATCTCCAGGGGAACTGATCTCTGCAGTCTGGAGATGAGCTCTAATTCCAGGGAATCCCCAGGCCCCACCTGGAGGCTGGCATCCCTATCTCCAGGGAACTGATCTCTGTAGTCCGGAGATTAGCTGTAATTCCAGGGGATCCCCAGGTCCCACCTGGAGGTTGGCATCCCTGCCTGGAATTACAACAGATCTCCAGCCTACAGAGTTCAATCCCCAGGAAGGCAATGGCGGCTTTGGAGGGTGGACTCCATGGCACTGGACCCGGCTGAAGCCCCTCCCCAAACCCCACCCTCCCAAACCTCTACCCCCCCAACCCTCCAGGTGTTTCCTCACTCAGACCTGGCAAGTTCCCCCATACCCTCAGTCTTCTGCAAAGGGTATCTATCCCTGCGCCTACTGCTTATGTCCTGAAAAGGGTTAAGCGTCTCCTGCTGCCTGTCTGCTCAAAATGGCTTGGCCCTCCCTATAGTACAGGGTCACCAGCACAGGACTGGGAAATTCCTGGAGATTTGGGGGTGGAGCCTGGAGAAGACGTGGCGTGAAGAGAGGTGGGGGCTCAGTGGACGTGTGATGCCATGAAGTCTGCGCACACTCCGAAACGGCCCTTGGGTTGAACTGATCTCTGCAGTCTGGAGAACCGCTGTGATTCCTGGGGAACTCCAGGCCCCACCTGGAGGCTGGCAACTCTATGTATTAATTGGGAGCTCCTTACCAATTACTGGGTGTGGCCTTGAGGCACCCTAGTGAGAATCTTTCGGGGTAACCAGCCTCTTAAGAGAGCCAGCGTGGGATAGTGGCTAAAGCATAAGAACATCAGAAGAGCCCTGCTGGATCAGACCAATGGTCCATCCAGTCCAGCATCCTGTCTCACACACTGTGGGCAACCGCTTCCTCTGGAGGGCCAACAACAGGGCAGAGAGGCTGAGGCCTTAATAAGAACATAAGGAGAGCCCTGCTGGGCCAGACCAGTGGTCCCTCCAGTCCAGCATCCTGCCTCACACAGTGGCCGACCAGTTCCTCTGGAGGACCAACCACAAGGCATAGAGGCCGAGGCCTTCCCCTGATGTTGCCTCCTGGCTCTGGGATTCAGAGACTAATAAAACTTGTGGCAGGGTAGGAGCATTCGTGAGTCACCGCTCACTTCTTCAGAAACAGAGCAGTGACTCATGAGAGCCCCTACCCTGCTCTAAATTTGGTTAGTCATTAAGGCTCTCCTGGCCTCTGGCTCTTTTCTGGGCTGCTACAGACAGGCTAACATGGCTACTCATCTTGATCTATACACTGTGAGCATAGTGGAGCAGGCAAACAGGCATACATCTGAGAGATATAGCTCTTCCTAACATTGATGGCTGCGGTGGCTCAAGTGGTTAATGTGCTGAACTGCAGACCAGAAGGTCGGCCGGCCATTCAGCAGTTCGAAACCCAAGTGCCACATGACGGAGTGAGCTCCCGTCTCTGGTCCCAGCTCCTGCCAACCTAGCAGTTCGAAAGCAAGGAATTTCAAGGAGATAAATGTGAGGGAAGGTAGCAGCGTTCTGTGCACCATGCCGGCCACATGACCACGGAAAACATCTTCGGACAGCGCTGGCTCTTCGGCTTGGAAACGGAGATGTGCACCTCATCCCTTGAGTCGGATTCGACTGACTTTCGAGCAAGGGAAACCTTTACCCTTTACCAGGGCTTTTTTGGTAGAAAAAGCCCAGCAGGAACTCATTAGCATAATAGGCCACACCCATGACAGCACAGCTCATTAGCATATTAGGCCATGCCCCCGTGTTACCAGAAGTGTGGTGATCCAGCCACACCCACCTTTTGCTTCTTATTCTGTTTACCTTGTTTGTTGTCCAAACCCAGGGCTTTTTTTGTAGCAGGGACTTCTTTGCATGTTAGGACACACAGCCCTAATGTGGCCAGTCCTGATGAGTTTCTGCTGCTGGGTGTGGCCTGTTATGCTAATGAGTTCCTGCTGGGTGTGGCTGAGTCGGGAGCCAGCCGGAACTCCTTTCCTGTGCGTTCCTGCCCCCAAATAGCCCTTCCCTCTACTAATGGTGATGGACAAGATGCCTGGGTTTATGATCCGCTGTCCCCAAGAGGTTCATACAATCTATTTCAGTTTAAAGGGTTTGGTGGATTTTTTTTTTAAAAAGAGCCCAAGAAATCTTGAAAAATTGCATGTTATCAAGGTAAAAATAAGATGAAGGAACTTAATTGGTAGGAGAAGCAGTAATGGGCGGGGAGGGACGCTGCCTGTTGAATTTCCGCCAGCTTTGCAGCTGATAAATTGGAGAAACCCGGAAGGGAGGCCTTTGGAATTATCTTAGAAGAACGCATCTCTCTCGGAGATTTTCTGCACTGCTTGCAAAGCTAGGCAGCGCTCCACAGGAATCCAGAATTCATCGTCCTCCGGAGAGAATTTCGCTACTCCACCCTGACCCACAGTTCTGCCGAGGGATTACGGGAATTGTCATTAAGTAGGCGGAGATCCGGCAACAGCCACCCTGGTGACAGGGAGGCGAGCGTAGATGTTACCCAGGGCTTGCCTAGCCAGCCAGATTCATCTTCCACCCCCTGAGAAGCCACAGGGAAAGGGCCAAACCCGCTGTCCTGGGGTTGCCAACTTTTAACCGCCCCCTGCTCCTGCGCCTTCGACGGCGGCTCGACATGCCGGAATCGGCGGAGGAGTTCTCTAAACCCAGAGAGAGGTGCGACCGTCTCTGCCGCGGCGCGAAAAGCTTGGCCCGCAGATCGAAACAACGGCAGAAGAGCAGGCCAGGCGTTTCCTTTCAGGTCAGTTGGCAGGACTTGTGCCCACGGAATAATCTCTTCTAGGCTCGGGTTTGATTCCCTCAGGCCTGTTTTGCAGTGCTAAGTCAAAAACCTTTGAATATGTGAAGGAGTGATAAAGAGAGAGTCTCTCTGAGTACTTTCAGGGGGCGGCTGTTGGAAGGGTTGTCGGCCCCCCCCCGGGCCCCCTGGTGGGGGGTGGGGTTAGGGTTGCCAGCTCCTGGTTGGGAGCTCCTGGAGATTTGGGAATGTAGCCTGGGGTACAATGCCACGGAGTCCGCCCTCCAAAGCATCCACTTTCTCCAGGGGAACTGAGCTTCGTAGCCTGGAGGTGAACAGTCATTCCAGGGGATCCCCAGGTCCCACCTGGAGGCTGGCATCCCTCCATGACGCTCTGCAGAGGACTAGTTCAAGCCGAGTCCAGTAGCACCTTAAGAGACCAACAAAGAGTTTTGGGGTGCAAGCTTTGTCAGACCCAGGAGAATAGAAATGCAATCCTTTTATCTTAGATCGGAGTCCTTTATCGAGATGGGTGGCTGTCTTTGTCTGTAGTGGTAGAAAAGAGCCAGAGTCCAGCAGCACCAGGAAGAAGAAGAAGAAGAGGAGGAGGAGGAGATTGGGTTTATACCCCGCCCTTCGCTACCCAGAGGAGTCTCAGAGCGGCTTACAATCTCCTTTTCCCTTCCCCACCCCACAACCCTGTGAGGTCGGTGGGGCTGAGAGAGCTCTTTCGAGGACTGCCCTCGAGAGAACAGCTCTGAGAGAACTTGTGACTGACCCAAGGTCACACCAGCAGCTGCATGTGGAGAAGTGGGGGAATCAAACCCGGTTCTCCCAGATTAGAGTCCGCGCACTTAACCGCTACACCAAGACTAACACAATTTGTGGTCGGGGAGGAGCTTTCGGTAGTCACCGCTCGCTTCCTCAAGACGGGTAGCCGTGTTATTTGTCTGTAGCAGGAGAAGAGAGCAAGAGTCCCAGCAGCACCTGAAAAACTATCAAAACTTGTTGACAGGGTAGGAGCTTTTGTGAGTCACTGCCCACTTCTTCAGAAGGTGGGAGGGGAGTTGTAAAGAATGCGTAAATACAATGCGCATTGTCATGAGCTTGATGAGAGCCGAGGGGAAATGCTTGGGCGCAGACAATTAGCATAGGTGCTGAGATAAAAACCCGATGTTCCTATTCAGCCCCGGGGGGGGGTCCATTGTTCTGAACTTGTGAATTAACTCCACTGCAGCAATCTCAGGCTGTAATTTCCCATTGGAATGTCTTTGTTAGACGACTGCCCCTCTTGGGTCAGCAACGGAATGACCTGGAAGACGAAAACGTTCTCCGGCTGTGGTTCGTGATGTCAGACTTATGTGCAGACGGATTTACATCTCTGAGCTTGGGTAATCAAGAAGGAGTGTCTCTGAGCGTGGGTTGAGTGCTTTCTCCAGGCCTATGAGATCGGCTTCCATGCAGTCCTGGGCACCCAGCCGTGCTTGCTCAGTCCGAACGGGTGCTGTCTCATAAAACGATGATACGCCCCCGATCATCCTATTTGAGCATGCAGTTCTGACAAAGGGTGGTGGAGGCAAACCACAAGATGGCCGCCAGAGGGAGCGGAGCCAACTACGAAATGTCAGGGAGTGAGGTTATGCATGACCCTTACAGTAACTCCTCGACATTTTGGGCAGAATGTCTGTTTAGTGGGATTAAGCGGGGAAGGGAGAAATGCTCCCTCTAAGCTGTGGAGTCTTGTGAGGAATAGTTCTACTTTGTGAGCGACTGGCATTAAAGTTGTGAGCGAGAGATTTGGCCACTGCATTAAATTAGTTTGCTCTAGAGCCCTCCTTCCTGAGCTAAGACAAAAATGTGTGCGCTGGAGGCTAAAAAACTGTGAGCGAGCTCACACTAACTCAGCTTAGAGGGAGCACTCTTGGGGGTTGGCTGTTTTGTTTTTGTTTTTGACAGAGAGTGTTTCCTTGCCTTGAACCACGAGGAAAGGCGGGAAAGAGATGTTTACAATGAAATAGTGTGGCCTGTTTTGCGTTTTCTTCTTTTTAAATCTGTGCTGTCTTAAATTGCTTTTAATTATTCTGTAAGTTCTATCTATGTGTTTTAGAATCCTACCGTGACCCGCCCTGAGCCCGCTTGCAGGGAGGGCGGAATATAAATCGAATCAAATAAATAAATAAAGTATACCTTTTCATCTGCACAGCCAATCAGAAGCTGTGCTGGACAAAAGCCCCACCCACTTTCAAAAAGCACTTGGTGGGCGCCTGAAAAGGCATTGGTGGGTGCCCGTGGGCACCATATTGGCGCCGTGTGGGTGCCTGCGGGTACCATGTTGACGACCCCTGCTTCTGATTCTTCACAAGGGAAACTGCTTATTCCTCTAGTTTTAGAGAAGAAGGGCCTTGTTTTGGACTTGCAGCCTAAAATCAGGAACCTTTGGGGTTAGCGAAGACGAGGTCCGGCGAGTTTCCATTCCTCTTCCACGGCTTCCTTCTCCTCGGGGAGGTCTGCATGTTTCACGGTGCTTCTCTTTCTCCCGCAGCCATCTACTTCCTTGAAGGCCCTTTCAACCTGACTTCCTCCTTGGGGAAGGATGTGAAGCTGTCCTGTTCCATCCACTCGGTCGGCGATCCGCCAGAGGTCAGCTGGATTCGCGATGGCGATGTGCTGGAGCTCGCCGACAGTAACCAGGTTCAGGTGCCCTTGGACGAAGAGCATTGGGTGACCACTAGTGTACTGAGGTAAGAAGAAGAAGAGGAGATGGGATTTATACCCCGCCCTTCACTCAGAGTCTCAGAACGGCTTACAATCCCCTTCCCTTCCTCTGTTCACAACAGACACCCTGTGAGGTAGGCGGGGCCGAGAGAGCTCTTTCGAGGACTGCCCTTGAGAGAACAGCTCTGAGAGAACTTGTGTCTGCCCCAAGGTCCCCCAGCTGGCTGCATGTGGAGGAGTGCAGAATCAAACCCGGTTCTCCCAGATCAGAGTCCGTGCTCTTAACCACTACACCCAAATGCCAGGCTAGATGGGCCTGCCCAGGTTTCAATCTCAGGATCAGTTTTTAAAGGGCTGCAGCCTCCAAGTAGAGCCTGGAGATGTACCGGAATTACAATTCACGTCCAGGCTACAGTGATCAGTTCCCCTGGAGAACATGGCTGTTTTAGAGGGTGGACTGTATAACATTATGCCTCGCTAACGTCCAGGGCTATTTTGGGGAAGGAACGCACAGGAATGGAGTTCCGGCTGGCTCCCAAGTTGGCCACAGCCAGCAGGAACTCATTAGCATAACAGGCCACACCCAATAGCAGAGATTGGCTATATGAGGGGTGTGTGGCCTAACATACAAAGGAGTTCCTGCTACAAAAAAGCCCTGGGTTTTGATAAGAAACAAGGTAAACAGAATAAGAAGCAGAAGGTGGGTGTGGTTGGATGACCACACTTCTGGTGACATGGAGGTGTGGCCTAATATGCTAATGAGAGTGCCGTTGGGGTGTGGACTAATATGCTGATGAGTTCCTGCTGTTGGGTGTGGCCTATTATGCTAATGAGTTCCTGCTGGGCTTTTTCTACAAAAAAAGCCCTGCTAACGTCCCTCCCTTCCTGAAACCCCACCTTCCCCAAATCTCCAAATTTTCCCAACCCAGAGTTGGCAACCCCAGGTTGTATTATATCCACGCTTTTATAGGCTGCTTTACGCCCCTGGGGTGAGGGGAGCCATAGCAGCTTACAAAATGGTAATAAATTACAACTTAAAAAAAGAGTTAAGCAAAGAAAATGAAAGCCAATGTAAATTTAGGACCATGGAGAAAAGACTGCTAGCCATGATTGGCTGAGATGCCCCTCCTTGCCCAGAGGGGTGGAGCAAGGGAAACCATGGTGGCTGCCATTGGTTGGAACGCTCTGACCTCAGAGAAGGGGAAGACCCTTTTGTGTTATTCTGTCTGGCCTTAATAAGACTGTGCGGGATTTCAGGTCCTCCAGAACTCTTCCTCACCCTGGACTGTTTTTTTAAAGTGTGGGGGAGAAAAATTAGGATGTTTCAGGGCATCCATATATCTATTAGTCAGGAGAAAGAGTGGTGTGGGGATGCGGATTTAATTGTTGGATATGGCTACTTCCCCCAAATAATTATAGAGATTATAGTGAAACACAGTCAGAAATGGGGGGAAGGGGGATATATATCACACACATGAAGCTGCCTTATATTGAATTAGACTCTTGGTCCATCGAGGTCAAAATTGGCTACTCAGACTGGTGGCAGCACTTTGGGGTCTCAGGCTGAGGTCTTTCCCAGCCCCTCCTGCCTGGTCCTTTAACTGGAGATGCCAGGGATTGAACCTGGGACCTTCTGCATGCCAAGCAGAGGCTCTGCCACTGAGCTACAAGCCCCACTTCATGCTCTCCAGGGTCTCAGGCAGAGGTCTTTCCCATCCCCTCCTGCCTGGTCCTTTTAACTGGAGATGCCGGGGATCGAACCTGGGACCTTCTGCCTGCCAAGCAGAGGCTCTGCCACTGAGCTACAGCCCCACTTCATGGCTCTCCAGGGTCTCAGGTGGAGGTCTTTCCCATCCCCTCCTGCCTGGTCCTTTTAACTGGAGATGCCGGGGATTGAACCTGGGACCTTCTGCCTGCCAAGCAGAGGCTCTGCCACTGAGCTACAGCCCCACTTCATGGCTCTCCAGGGTCTCAGGTGGAGGTCTTTCCCATCCCCTCCTGCCTGGTCCTTTTAACTGGAGATGCTGGGGATTGAACCTGGGACCTTCTGCCTGCCAAGCAGAGGCCCTGCCACTGACCTGCAGCTCTGCATCATGGCTCTCCAGGGTCTCAAGCTGTGGTCTTTCCCATGACCTACTGCCTGGTCTTTTCGACTGGAGATGCCGGGGATTGAACCTGGGACTTTCTGCCTGCCAAGCAGAGGCTCTTCCACTGAGCCACAGGCCCTCCCCACCGTAAGAATGCAGTGAGGGGCACCCCCTCCCAGCAAGGAGCAAAGGAAAATCTCTCGCTGTTTCATTAATGGCCCATATACGGATAAATAATACGGCATGAAAAGATAGTGGATTCTCTGACTCACTCTCGATTCGCCCCATGATGGAAGGAAACAGCTCAGGCCGAGGGGACTTGGGTATCGCATCGTTGACTCAGCCGTGGACTCTGCCATCCTTCCCCTGGACAGTTAACCACATTCCTCCTGGAAACGGGGGAACGGGCACTGGGAGTCCATGTGCATTTCAGGGACGAGGGGCGTGCATGCCGGTGTGCCCTCGTGCATGAGTTTGCATGAGTCAGGAGGAAGTAATATTTGCAGTGACTCAGGCTCCAAGCGGGAGAAAAGGGTGGGAAGGGCACATCGGAAACTCTCTGACTTTGAACTGTTTACGCGTGATTGACGGTCCCCGTGCAGCAGGGATACGGACGCAGGGTCTTGGGGAGGGGCGGAATTCAGGACCAATGCCAAGGATGGATGTTTGAGAAATTAGTAACATTACAAGGGTCGTCCGCGTGCAGGGTTCTCTTAAATTGGGGGAAAGAATGTTTTAAAATGATCTCCGCCGGCCTTTCTTCCAGTGTGAAATCTAAGGCTGTTTACAGACCATCGGCGGAATAGTAAAAATGATATGCTGGCAGCAGTGTTCCCTCTAAGCTGAGTTTGTGCGAGCTAGCTCACAGTTTTTTAGCCTCTGGCTCACAGATTTCTGTCTTAGCTCAGGAAGGAGGGCTCCAGAGCAAACTAAGTTATGCAGCAGCCAAATCACCTGCTCACAGTTTTAATGCCATCTGGAGCCATCCTTCTTGAGCTAAGACAAAAATCTGTGAACCAGAGGCTAAAAAACTGTGAGCTAGCTCACACTAACTCAGCTTAGAGGGAACACTGGTTGTGGCCACTGTGTGACACAGAGTGTTGGACTTCTCTTGTGTTCTTATAGATGGAACACTCTGTCTGGGGCAGTGATGTTCTGTGTTCTTGGTCCTTGGGGGGCAACATTGGGAGGGCTTCTGGAGTTCTGGCCCCACTGCTGGACCTCCTGATGGCACCTGGTATTTTTGGCCTCTGTGTGACAGAGTGTTGGACTGGATGGGCCACTGGCCATTCGAATGGGCCACTGGCCTGATCAAACATGGCTTCTCTTATGTTCTTATATGGAGCAGAGGTCCACCAGTGGCTATTAGCCACAAAGGATAGATGGGACACTCTGTCTGGGGCAATGATGCTCTGTCTTCTTGGTGCTTGGGGGGTAACAGTGGGAGGGCTTCTGGAGTTCTGGCCCCGCTGGTGGACCTCCTGATGGCCCCTGGGTTTTGGCCACTGGGGGACACAGAGAGTTGGACTGGATGGGCCACTGGCCTTATGTTCGTATGAAATAAATAAATAAATATAAACAAATAACTTTTGAAATCCCTTCAGGCATTTCCCTTGCAATTTTCACACTCATGAAGGCTAGAAACTTGGTCTTTTTCAAATGAAAGCCGAGAACCCACTACATCACCTTTCGCCAGTCGTTCTCTTTCCGTCTCAAACCCTCCCATCCTTCCACAGTGTGGAGACAAGCATTCGACAACATATTCTGGGGCCTACTTTTCAGGGCTGTCGTTAGTTAGATTAAGTATGTAAAGCACTTGGATATTTTTTTAAAAAAAAATTACTAAATAATTGCTAAGGACAATGCGCTTCTGCAAACAATGAAACTGCGCCTAGAAATGTGGGTCGGATTTAAAATTGCTTGGGGCTGTACTGGTTTCAGAGGTCCAGGGCTCTTTTTGTAGCAGGAACTCCTTTGCAGATTAGGTGACAGACCCCTAAGGTAGCCAATCCTCCAAGAGTTTACAGTGGCCCCTGTAAGAACAACTCTGTAAGCTCTTGGAGGATTGGCTACCTTAGGGGTGTGTCGCCCAGAGCTATTTCTGGGCAGGAACGCACAGGAACGGAGTTCCGGCTGGCTCCCAAGTTGGCCACGCCCAGCAGGAACTCATTAGCATAATAGGCCACACCCAACAGCAGGAACTCATGAGGATTGGCTACATTAGGGGTGTGTGGCCTAACATGCAAAGGAGTTCCTGCCACAAAAAAAAGCCCCGTGTTTTGACAACAAACGAGGTAAACAGAATAAGAAGCAAAAGGTGGGTGTGGCTGGATGACCACACTTCTGGTGACATGGGGGTGTGGCCTAATACGCTAATGGGTTGTGCTGTCAGATGTGTGGCCTAATATACTAATGAGTTTCCGCTGTTGGGTGTGGCCTATTATGTTAATGAGTTCCTGCTGGGCTTTTTCTACCAAAAAAGCCCTGGTGTCACCTAATATGCAAAGGAGTTCCTGCTGCAAAAAGAGCCCTGCAGAGGTCTATCCCCAGTTTTGTATCTGAAATTCAGAAGATCTGTGCCTGACGGCTTTTTGGAAAAACCCAAGGATCTTTCCTCGCTCACGGTTCCCACGCTGTTTTCGACTTTGTTTCATTAGCTGCGTAGGCTGAATGAATTTCTTTTTTTTCCCGAAACGGCTTTCAAGGGAAAAAAACAACAACAAACTTTTTAAGGTTGTACCATTAACTTCCACTTGGATAAACAGCAGAAAGGCAGCTGGGACAAACAAAAGCAGCTTTTCAAACTTTGTAAAATAAACAGGGAGACAGCAGATTAGATACTTTTGTTTTGTCTGCTGAGGCTCTTGGGTCCCAGTGAGGGGGGAAACCGGCCACTGGTCCTCAAAACGATGGAGGGATCCTGACCAGTAAGTAAACAGAGGGGTGGCTGGCCTCTAGACTGTTGCTGACGCCACACAAAAGCCCCACACAACCTCACCCCCCCACCAAGAATCCCTAACTAGCAAGTCGGCATAATGCAGAGCTGAAGAGCCAAAAATCCAAGCCAAATCTGTTCTCTAAACATCAAAACGCAACTGCTACAGTCGAGCGCCAAATTCCAATTCCATAAATGCACTGTCCTGTGTAGGGTTGCCGACCTCCAGGCGGCTATATATCAAAAAGAGAGCTCACGGGAGGAGGTTGTGTCACTATATAAACACTCCGTGGATCGATTACGAACAAAAGCAGAAAGATTATACCGTAGAAGACTGTTTGGCAGAAAGAAAACATGTCAGTGGGGCGACTGGATTTGGAAAACTGGTTTAAGGAGATCTGTTAAGTTTTCAGTTCACCAAGAGTGCCAGCTATCTGAAGAAGCGGAACACGAACGCGGCAGTGAAGCCAGCCGTGCATAGCTGATACTCCTACAGACATGGAACTTTTTGTCTCCTGAAACTGTCTATACATAGGATTGGTGGACTTTATTCAGAGTTTTTCCTTTGTATTAAGTACTTTTTGATCCTAGCTCTTTAAGAATAGAGAAGGGTGTTTGTTGGACTCGACAAGAATTTTGTACTGTTTGAGTGGATTTGTACGATACAATCTTTCCGCTTTTGTTCGTAATTTATTCACGGAGTGTTTATGTATTGATACAACCTCCAGGCGGCACCTGGAGATATCCTGGAATCACAACTGAGCTCCAGGCGACACAGATCAGTTCCCCTGGAGAAAATAGCCACTTTGGAAGGTGGACTCTGTTGGTGTGCTATGCCTCATTGAAGTCTAGGGTTGCCAGCTCTGGGGTGGGAAATATCTGGAGATTTGCGGGGGTGGAGCTTGGGGAAGGCGGGCTTTGGGAAAGGGGGGCTAAGCCGGGTATAATGCCGTAGAGGCCACTCTCCGAAGCGGCCATTTTCTCCAGGGGGACCGATCTTGGTTGTGGCTGGAGATCATAGTTTCTTAGCCTCCAGCTCACACATTTTCGCCTCCGCTCAGGAAGGACGGGCTCCAGAGCAAACAAATGTATGCAGCAGCCAAATGGCTCGCTCACAACCTTGATGCCAGGAGCTCACAAAGTGGAGTTTTTGCTCACAAATTCCACAGCTTCGAGGGAGCACTGCCTCTGGAAAGAGGGATTCCTCCTTCCGGCTCCCTCCCCAGCCCGGACATTAAAGCATCTTCGGGAGTTTGTGTGACTGTTCTCTTCTCTCCTCCCCCGCCAGCATCCCTTCCGTGCAGCTTTCGGACATGGGGAACTACCAGTGCTCGGTGACAGTGAACGAGTCTGACGTCTTCTCCGCCAGAGCGTATCTGGGACTGGAAGGTAAATCCTTTGAACACTGCATGGGCTCAGGGGCACTCTTGTCTCCGCTGCCAGTAGTCCGTGCCTGAGCTGGGGCGCTCAGAACACTGGAGATGCCGGGGACTGAACCCGGGACCTTCCGCATGCCAAGCAGAGGCTCTGCCACTGAGCCATGGCCAGGGCCGGCCCCAGATGCCTGGGCGCCCACCCCACCAGGGATGCCAACCTCCCGGTGGGCCCTGGAGATAGCGAGGCGCCCAGGAAAGCCGGCGCTGCCAGTGCAGCGCTGGAAGAGAAGGGGGGCTTTTCAGGGGGGGGGCGGGGGGCTGTTTGGCGCCCCTGCAGGGCCGGCGTCCTAGGCGAGTGCCTAGCTTGCCTAGTGGGCAAGCCGGCCCTGGCCCTGGCCCCTCTATTTTTTTTTAAAAATATATATTTTATTACCAGTTTTTCCAACAGACAAAACATAACCAAACCAAAAAATAGACACAGCAATAGTTCCCACTAGGGGACGGCAGGATCTCTCCAGAATCATAAAAACAAGTACAATATAGATCGGAAAGACAGAGTGGTAATTGTAAATCAGATATGCACAAAACAGTCAGTATTTCAAACCAGCCTACGGTGTTTTTAACTGCAAAGAGCAGGCATTCCCAGAAAGATGTTAACTACTCAGGGCTCATATACATCAGGCAAGTCAAAAGTGAATAAGATCGTGATAGAATTTGTTTTTGGGGAGAGCATCATTTTTCGTTAGATAAGAGATTATTGGGAACTGAAGGGAACAGTCTCAATGCTCCCTCTAAGCTGTGGAGCCTTGTGAGCACAAATTCTGCTTTGTGAGCCGCTGGCGTTAAGGTTGTGAGCGAGCGATTGGGCTGCTGCGTAAATCAGTTTGCTCTGGAGCCCTCCTTCCCGAGCGGAGACAAAAATGTCTGCGGCGGAGGCTCAAAACCTGTGAGCTGGCTCACACTCACTCAGCTTAGAGGGAACACTGATCACAGTTGTGATCTTAGGAGATCTCCAGCCCCCACCTGGAGATTGGCAACATTCCTTACAGGGACCTCCATACATTTTTCAAGGCAAGAGGTGCTCAGTTTGCCATTGCCCGTGGCTCTGCCTAGCAATCTTGGACTTCCTTGGTGGTCTCCCATCCCAATACTAACCAGGACAGACCCTGCTTAGCTTCTGAGATCTGATAAGATCAGGCTGGCTTAAGCTATCCAGCTCCTGGTGGGCCTGGCTTTGTTTCCCTTGAACATAACGCTTCCTTCTGTTATAAATCAGGAACAACTGGAAACATTTCTGCCCTGTTTTGTTCTGTTAATAATGCTCCAAGTGGCTGGCAGCCAATGCTCCCTCTAAGTTGTGGAGTCATCTGAGCAAAAATTCTACTTTGTGAGCTACTGGCATTGAAGCTGTGGGTGAGTGATTTGCCCTACTGCATAAATCAGTTTGCTCTGGAGCCCTCCTTCCTGAGCCAAGGCAAAAATGTGTGAGTCGGAGGCTAAAAAGCTGTGAGCTGGCTCACACTCACTCAGCTTAGAGGGAACACTGCTTGCACTGAATTTTTTTTAAAGGCCATCAGTGAGTCTGTGCCATACGACTGTTGGTCTTAGACCAGGGAGTCTTAGAGACACAAATCCCTCCTCTGCTATAAAACCCAATGGGCGATTTTTGGACCATCGTATCCCTGTCTCTCTCTACCTCGCGGGGTTGTTGTGAGAATAGTAGGGGAAGAAGGGAGAACCATATCTGCCAATTGCCCTAAGCTTTCCTGGGATGAAAGCACAATGCATTAAATTTTTTAAAAAGTTACCCAGTAGAAACCTATAAATCAGAACAATGTTGCCAGGTCTGGGGTAAGACATTCCGGGAGGTTTGGGGGGTGGAGCCTGAGGAGGGCGGGGTTTGGGAAGGGGAGGGGCTTCAGTGGTTAGAGGTGCCTGGTCCCCCTGGCCACAAGCAGAGAAGGGGAGGTTAAGATTACCAGCTCCAGGCTAGGAAATTCCTGGAGATTTGAGGGTAGAACCGGGGGTCTAATGCTATAGAGTCCACCCTCCAAAGCATCCATTTTCTCCAGGGGAAACTGACCTCTGTCGCCTGGAGATGAGCTGTAAGTCCGGGGGATCCCCAGGTCCCACCTGGAGGCTGGCATCCCTACTCAGTGGAGTATAATGCTACCAATGCTACCTCTAAGCTGTGGAGTCATGTGAGCGACAATTCTACTTTGTGAGCTCCTGGCATTCTTTATCTATTTATTTCATTTGATTTGTATTAAAGTTACGAGCGAGCGATTTGGCTGCTGCGTCAATTAGCTTGCTCTGGAGCCCTCCTTCCTGAGCGAAGACAAAAGTCTGTGAGCTGGAAGCTAAAAAACTGTGAGCTAGCTCACACTAACTCAGCTTAGAGGGAAACCTGAGGGACCACCTCCCAAAGCAGCCATTTGCTTCCAGGGGAACGGATCCCTGTAACCTGGAGGCCAGTTGTAATTGCCAGAGATCTCCAGGTTCAAATCCCCACTCTGGAGACTGGTGACCCTAGAATAAAACCCAGCAGCAAGCCAAAATCCTTTCTGCATTTGCCGGCCACTCCAGATTTTCTCAGTGTTCGAGTCGAGGCAATTTAAGGCTGGTCCTGCACTGGCTTTTCCTTCTGTTGTTTTACAAAACCCAGGTTGGAACAGAAATTCCCCTCTGCATTGCGTGCCACTTGCACTTCCTTTGATCATCGGGGTTTTACGACTGCATGCCGCTTTGGACATCGGGTTCTATGGTACCTTCTGCATAGTTTTAGGGCTGTTTTATGGCCATTCGGGGGTGACTTTGCAGTCAGTATGGCGTTGCCCCAAGTTATTTGAGGTCCTTTCCGCACTTGGATCTCATCCCTGGTTTTATCAGAGGTCAGCTCGCGACACAATGGCCCTTTCCACACTAGACCTTAAATCCTGGTTCAACCCTGTCCCCAAACCTACATTCTACACTACACACGAGTTCACCCCTGTAATTATCTCGGGGTATTTTTACATTCTACACTACACTCGAGTTCACCCCTGTAACTATCTCGGGGTATTTCTACATTCTACACTACATACGAGTTCACCCCTGTAATTATCTCGGGGTATTTTTACATTCTACACTACACTCAAGTTCACCCCTGTAACTATCTCGGGGTATTTCTACATTCTACACTACACTCGAGTTCACCCCTGTAACTATCTCGGGGTATTTCTACATTCTACACTACACTCGAGTTCACCCCTGTAACTATCTCGGGGTATTTCTACATTCTACACTACATTCGAGTTCACCCCTGTAACTATCTTGGGATATTTCTACATTCTACACTACATACGAGTTCACCCCTGTAACTATCTCGGGGTATTTCTACATTCTACACTACATACGAGTTCACCCCTGTAACTATCTCGGGGTATTTCTACATTCTACACTACATACGAGTTCACCCCTGTAACTATCTCGGGGTATTTCTACATTCTACACTACACCTGAATTCACCCCTGTAACTATCTCGGGGTATTTTTACATTCTACACTACATACGAGTTCACCCCTGTAATTATCTCAGGGTATTTCTACATTCTACACTACACTCGAGTTCACCCCTGTAACTATCTCGGGGTATTTCTACATTCTATGGTACACACGAGTTCACCCCTGTAATTATCTCAGGGTATTTTTTGTTTCCACATTACATTGAGGTCACCTCGGTTTCACCCCACGCTTGTCCCGGAATAAACAGATGCTGTTATAACCAGGGATAAATGCAAGTTATTGTGTCCCAAGCTGAACTCCAATAAAACCAGCGGTGAGATCCAAGTGTGGAAAGGACCAATACCTTGCATTTATCCCTGGTTATAACATCATCCGTTTATCCCGGGACAAGTGTGGAGCGAAACCAGGGTGACCTCAGTATAATGTGGAAACAAAAGTACCCCAAGATAATTACAGGGGTGAACTTGTGTGTCGCGTAGAATGTAAAAATACCCCAAGATAATTACAAGGGTGAACTCGCGTGTAGTGTAGAATGTAAGTTCGGGGACAGGGTTGAACCAGGATTTAAGGTCTAGTGTGGAAAGGACCTGAGTGTGATTTTGAGCTGCACTTTTTCTTCCCGGTTGAGAAAATGTGGAGCAAATGCTAGATGCAGAATTGCCCTAAGTCCCCAGGGCAAAACAGCATCCAAATAACCCAGGGGACAGTGTGCTGAAACCGGTCTGACCACTGAAGAGAGGTAATGTAATGCAGAATGGGGAGGAAAGCCAGAATAAAAAGAAGGTTGAATTCAATTTAAGTGCAGAATTGGGGGGGGGGGAGACCACTGGATTAAAAAGAAGGTTGAATTTGATTTCAGTGCAGAATGGCTTGGAGGACACAATGATGGACATGGATTAAAAGGAGAGTGCAGAAATAGTGTCCGCCTCGTGCCCAAATAAATCTCTGGGGAGGCTGTTTTGTGGACAGGAAAGCCGCTGCCTGATCTCAGGAAATGAGGGTGGGCCAGAGCTCCAGTAAGGATCTGGGCAAATGGGCAGATTCCTGCAGGAGAAGATGGTTGTTCGAGACCCTGGCGGGAGGCCTCGGTTTGTAAACGGAGCCAACCCTTCCCATTGTGGCGGGAGCCAGATCTGGAGCCAGGCCAGACCTCTGTGCTGAATGCACTAATTGGCAATCAGTCTTCCTCCTTTGCAAAATGTGCCCCAGAATTTACATGCTCCGATCCAGAGGAATGTGTCTGCAAGCGCAAGGATTTCCACCCGCGGAGCAGGATTTTCTCGCCTCCCCGCTCTGCGACAATCCAAAGCGTCTCATGAGAACTGGCTCCTGGAAGGGTCGCCTCTCCCCTCTAAACAGGATTTCGAGGGATGCTTTGGGCTGCGGCGGAGGGGGAGATGCAGAGTTGCCAACCTCCAGGTGGGGCCTGGAAAGCTCTTAGAATTGCCTCTGATATCCAGGCGGCAGAGATCAGTTCCCCTGGAGAAAAATGTTGGGCTGCCAACCAACGTTCCCTCTAAGCTGTGGAGTCTTGCGAGCAAAAATGCGACTTTGTGAGCCGCCGGCATTAAAGTTGTGAGCGAGCGATTTGGCTGCTGCGTCAATTAGTTTGCTCTGGAGGAGCCATCCCCTCCTGGGCCAAGCCAAAAATGTGCGGGGCCATCGGCTAAAAAACTGTGAGCTAGCTCACACTAACTCAGCGTAGAGGGAGCACTGCCTCCAGGCCTCACCTGGAGTCTGGCAACCCTAGATCTTCAGGAAGAAGAAGAAGAGATTGGATTTATACCCCACCCTTCACTATCTAAAGGAGTCTCAGAGTAGCTTAGAGGGAACACTGTTGCCAACTCTAGGTTGGGGAAATACCTGAAGATTTGGGAGGGGGTGTGGAGCCTCCGGAGGGTGAGATTTGGGAAGGGGTGGGACCTCAGCAGAGAATAATGCCATCAAGCCCACCCTCCAAAGCAGCCATTTTCTCCAGGGGAACGGATACTGATCATCTGGAGAGCAACCATAATAGTGGAGGGATCTCCAGGTGCCACCTGGAAGTTGGCAGCCCTAAGAAAATGGCTGCTTTGGAGGGTGGACTCTGTGGCGGCTGAGGTCCATTTTCTTTTCAAAGAAGAAGTGAGCAAGTGACTCACGAAAGCGCCAACCCTGCCACAAGTTTTGGCAATCTTTAAGGTGCCGCTGGACTCTTGCTTAAGTCCTGCCTTCTGGGTTCAGCTCCCAAATCTCCAGGAACTTCCCCAGCCTGGAGCTGGCAACCCTAGCCAGGGATAGGAGCTGAGAGGATTGCACTCCACAGATGGAAATCCTTGCCCGTGCGGAAACTTCTCCTCTGGATCCAAGCGAAGAATTGCAATTCATTCCTAACGTGGAGGAGAAGAGGAGCTTTGATTTATACCCTGCCCTTCACTACCCAAAGGAGTCTCGGAGCAGCTCACAATCTCCTTTCCCCGCCCCTCCCCACAACAGACACCCTGTGAGGTCGGTGGGGCCGAGGGAGCTCTCCCAAGGACTGCCCTTGAGAGAACAGCTCTGAGAGAACTTGTGGCTGACCCAAGGTCATCCAGCAGCTGCATGTGGAGGATTGGGGAATCAAACCCGGTTCTCCCAGATTAGAGTCTTAACCCAGATTAGATGGCTTAACCACTATACCAAACTGGCTCTCTGTCTGATCACCACATTCCTCTTTGTTCCCAGGTCTCCCCTTCTTCGCCGACGAACCCGAAGACATGGAGGTGACGGCCGGCACCCCTTTCAACCTCACCTGCGGAGCGCAGGGACCACCGGAGCCGGTGCAAGTGATCTGGCTGCAAGACAGCGTTCCTCTCAACTCCCTGGGGGACCCTCTCTCCCGCACCCCTTCAGTACTGGCCGTGAGAGGTGAGTGACACTGGATGCCACTGGGCTGCTTTGGGCAGGAAATCGGACTTCCCGGAGGGTATGCGAGAGGGGCAGGATGGTGTAGCAGTTAGAGCACCGGGCAAGGAACAAGAAGCGTTGTGTGTTACGTGCCGTCAAGACACTTCCGAAGCGTCGTATCGTTAATGGCCTCGCTCGGGTCTTGCGAGCCGAAGGCCGTGGCTTCCTCGATGGAGTCGATCCGTCTCCTGTCAGGTCTGCCGCTTTTCCTGCTGCCTTCAATTTATCCTAGCATTGTTGTGTGCCAGTGTGGTGTAGCGGTGCAGCTCTGATCTTTCCCCACTCCTCAGAATGAACCCAGCTGGGTGACCTTGGGTCAGTCACAAGTTCTCTCAGAGCTCTCCCAGCCCCACCTGCCTCACAGGGTGTCTGTTGTGGGAGGAGGAAGGGAAAAGAGATTGTAAGCTGGGGACTGAACCTGGGGCCTTCCGCATGCCAAGCAGAGGCTCTTCCACTGAGCCACAGCCCCATTCATGGCTCTCCAGGGTCTCAGGCAGAGGTCTTTCCCATCCCCTCCTGCCTGGTCCTTTTAACTGGAGATGCCGGGGATCGGACCTGGGACCTACATGCCAAGCAGAGGCTCTGCCACTGAGCCACGGCTCCCGTAACCCGACCTACCTATCTTGGGGAGTCTTACTCCCTAATCTCTGGTGTGCAGAAGCTGGCTGGAGATGACTCACTTGGTTAAAGCCGTGTGCTCTGCACACACTCAGAGACTAAAAAACTTTGCTGTCCCTCGGCTAGGACTGACCCTGGAAAGCAGGGACACAAAGGGACACGCAGATGAAGCTGGGTTTCTGAAACCCGCGTCCCCTTTCAGTATCTGGGCGTGCCGAGCCCGGGCGGCCCTTTTATTTCCTCTCCATTCTGCTGGCTGCGAAGAGGGAATTCTGTTTCCCCCAGGCTCCCGGCTCTAGTTTTCTGGCACTCCAGGCAAGAGGGGGATAAGGGGGGGGGAGACTGTGAATGGATGGGACCCCCACCTTCCCGCTCTCTGCCCGGCCTCCTTTCACGAGGCCCCCCTCCCTTTCCCCCTGCTTTTCACGTCCTCGTTCGTTGTCTCTGAAAGCCCGGCTTGTCCCCGGCCGGCGGCCCCCTTTGTCCCCTTTTCTATGGCGGTGGCTGTTCCCCCGATGCCTCGGGTGGGGTGGGGGGCTGCTCCGAGCGTGGGAACAGGCCGAGCAAAGGTTGCCAACTTGCCGTTAGACTGTAAAGGGGCTTTTTGTGTGTGTTGATGTGTGTAAGCGTGGATCTCACTGCTCAGGGAGGGGGGGTGATCCTAAAAGGGCCGGTGTGTTTACACAAGTGCTTTCGAGGGTCCAGAGGACGTTCGTTACCTCAGGAATTGTTACAGGAGCCCTGCGAGGTAGGCCGAACGTGTGATAAGGTGGAGGGGCTGTGTCGTGGGGGAGGGGGGAGAAAAGCCCCCCTCAAGTCCCACATTGCTTTATTTATTTATTTGATTTATACCCCGCCAGTGCTCTCTCTCTAAGCTGTGGGGTCTTGTGAGCAAACTTTGTGAGCTACCGGCAGGGCTATTTTGGGGCAGGAACGCGCAGGAACGGAGTTCCGGCTGGCTCCCGAGTTGGCCACGCCCAGCAGGAACTCATTAGCATAACAAGCCACACCCAATAGCAGAAACTCATTGGGATTGGCTACATTAGGGGTGTGTGGCCTCACATGCAAAGGAGTTCCTGCAACAAAGAAAGCCCTGGGTTTTGACAACAAACAAGGTAAACAGATTAAGAAGCGAAAGGTGGGTGTGGCTGGATGACCACACTTCTGGCAACATGGGGGTGTGGCCTAATAGGCTAATGAGCTGTGCTGTCAGGGGTGTGGCCTCATGTGCTAATAAGTTTCTGCTGTTCGGTGTGGCCTGTTATGCTAATGAGTTCCTGTTGGGCTTTTTTTCCAAAAATGCCCTGGCTAGTTGTGAGCGCGCAATTTGGGCTGGTGCATCAATTAGTTCGCTCTGGAGCCCTCCTTCCTGAGCTAAGACAAAAAAAATCTGTGAGCTGGAGACTAAAAAACTGTGAGCTGGCTCACGCTAACTCAGCTTAGAGGGAACACTGTGCCCCGACAGGAACGGCTCCAGGGTAGCTTACGAAAGGTAACATAAGAATGGTTATGACCAATGCCACCACGCCAAACTGGCTCTTAACCGCTATGCCAAACCACTACAGAGATCAGTTCCTCACACCAATGCTTCCCTCTAAGCTTATGGAGTCTTGTGAGCAAAAATTCTACTTTGTGAGCTGCCGGCATTAAGGCTGCGAATGAGAAATCTGATTACTGCATAAATTAGTTTGCTCTGGAGCCATCCCTTCCTGAGCGAAGACACAAATGTGTGAGCCAGAGGCTAAAAAACTGTGAGCTGGCTCACACTCACTCAGCTTAGAGGGAACACTGGTTATGACATCGGTGAAACCATCTAAAAACGATTCAGAACATAAAGTGCTAGCTGGTTGTAAACGAATACATTAGAGATGGCGGCAACGGTTACTTTATTCGTCAGTTCTCGATCTTTATCATATATATATGATAACAGCGTTCCGTGCGCCTTGGTGTTTAGTCATGCCGGCCACATGACCACGGAAACGTCTTCGGACAGCGCTGGCTCTTCGGCTTTGAAACGGAGATGAGCACCGCAACCTTAGAGTCGGATTCGACTGGCTTTCGAGCAAGGGAACCTTTACCTTTACCTTGCCAAAGAGACTTTGGCAGCCACAATCCCAGACCTTACGGTGCCACTGCTTCGGTGCAAACCCAGAACTTCCCACCCGAGAACAAGATCGGTGCCAGCTTTCACACAGGGGGAACTGAGTCACAAAAGCTACGGGTGGCGCAGTGAGCCACACGGTACGGGGGAGGGAGAACCAAGGTGGCGGCGATAGCCTCCGCTTCTCCACCCCAATTCTTCCCGGTTGCCAACTGACCAGAAAAAATTGGCCCGGAACTGCTCTTGTGTCTTTAACTTTCCTCCTCAGGGCAAAAATCAGTAAATAACACTTTTCCTAACAGGGAGGTGAGGATTTGTTCCCTGAGAATGCTGGCACATCACACTGCCCTTAGGGAGATGAATGGGGGCTGGTGAAAACCTTGGATACCGCCCCCAAAGCTCCAGGTATTTTCCAACCCAGACCTGACAACCCTGTTGATGCTGCAGAGGTTCTTCTTCCCGCCGTTGACCTCCCGGTCCAGAGCTCTGGATCCTTCCCAAGGGCTTCCAAGCATCTTGACCACAGCCCCCTCCGTTTTGCCGGAGGCCGGGGGATGATTCGTCTGCGGCGCACTGCGGGTTGCCGCTTTGGCCGGAGGGGGGTTTTGTTTTGCTGAATCAGTAGCTGTGTCAGGGCTGTCCCAAGAGGAAGTGCCTCCCCGGAGCAACTGTGGTGGAGCCGCATTCCTCCCGACACATGCAGAAGATCAAACCGGGCGGCAGTGGCCTCTTCACACACCATTCCTGCATGCAACTTACTCTGGAGTGAGACCTGATTTACAGGCGACAAGCAATGCTCCTTCTAAGCTGCGGAGCAGTGTTCCCTCTAAGCTGAGTTGGTGTGAGCTAGCTCACAGTTTTTTAGACTCCGGCTCACAGGTTTTTGTCTCCGCTCAGGAAGGGAGGGCTCCAGAACAAACGAATTTATGCAGCAGCCAAATCGCTCGCTCACAACTTTAATGCCATTAGCTCACAAAGCAGAATTTTTGCGCACAGGACTCCAGAGCTTAGAAAGAACATTGCTGTGGAGTCTTGTGAGCAGAAATTCTACTTTGTGAGCTTATGGCATTAAGGTTGTGACCGGGCGATTTGGCCGCTGCATCAGTCAGTTGGCTCTGGAGCCCTCCTTCCTGAGCGAAGGCAAAGATGTGTGCGCCGGAGGCTAAAGAACTGTGAGCTAGCTCACACTAACTCAGCTTAGAGGGAACACAGGGGACAAGAGAATGAGGCAGGAAGAGGGGTTGCCCCCTGGCGGTCTGCAGATTGAGGACGTCACGTGGGAGGGGGTGCCCCTTCGTTGACACGCTCCCCCTTTGGCATAAACAGAAATTTGAGGTTCTTGAGCAGACACTCCCCCCCGGAAAGGAGGTGTGAATCTCAGGTTGCCAGCCTCCAGGTGGGCCTTGGAGTTCCCCCGGAAGGACAGCTCATCTCCAGAGCACAGCCGTCAGTTTCCCTGGAGGAAATGGCGGTTGCCGAGCGCAAACTCTATGGTATACCATAGAGTCTAGATGGAATCTGTTTAAGTGTTTTTGCTCTCTTGGAAGTATTCGAAGGGCTGTCGCTCAGAGGAGGGCAGGGAGCTGTTCCTGTTGGCAACAGAGGAGACGACTCGCAATAAGGGGGTTTAAATTAAGGGCCGGAAGGAACCTTTTTCCAGTCAGAGGCCCCGGGCACACGTGCCAGATAATGCAGGGGGAGGAGAGGCTATTTGTGCAGTCACAATTCGGCGCGCCCCAATGCGATCAGATGCGACGGCGTTGTTTCCATCGGCGCATGTTTCCGGTGCGCTCCAACCAGGAAGCAGGGGCGTGAGAGGAGCGCGCTGGAGCGATCACACGGAGAGCGTCCGTCTGCAGCCCGTCGCAACCGGTTGATCGCGGACTTTCCCAGGTACTTTTAAACTCCGCATCTTCGGCGGGACGCTACGGGTTGCCAATGGGCGCGCGACGCTTGCCAGATGTTCCCATGTGATCGCACCCGGCATTTGTGGCTCACCCACAGCAAATTCTCCGTGTGACCGGACCCAGAGTTGTGCCACAATGGAACCGGCTGCCTAGGTGGTGGTGAGCTCTCCCTCCCTGGCAGTCTTTAAGCAGCGGCTGGACAAACACTGGTCAGGGATGCTCGAGGCTGATCCTGCATGGAGCAGGGGGTTGGACTAGATGCCCTCCAGGGCCCCTTCCAGCTCTGTGTGATTCTTTGATTCTATAAATCCTTCCCCCAGTTCCCCTTCCCTCCAAATCTCCAGCAATTTCCCAAGCTGGAGTTGGCTACTCTAGGTAGGGTCACCAGCTCTGCGTTGGGAAATCCCTGGAGATTTGGGGGCGGAGCCTGGGGAGGGGAGTGGGAGGGGCCTCGGCGGGGACGGGACGACATAGTCCACCCTGCGTAACAGCCGTTTCCTCCCGAAAATGATCTCTGCCTTCTGGAGATCAGTTGTAACACCGGGAGGCCTCCGGACGAGTGTTCCTTCTAAGCTGTGGGGGTCTCGTGAGCGAAAATTCTACCTTGTGAGCTACTGGCATTAAATTAGTCTGCTCTGGAGCCCTCCTTTCTGAGCTGAGACAAAAATGGGCGAGCCGGAGGCTAAAAAAACTGTGAGCTAGCTCACACTAACTCAACTTAGAGGGAGCGCTGCCTCCAGGCCTCACCTGGAGTTTGGCAACGCTAGATCTTCAGGAAGAAGAAGAAGAAGAGATTGGATTTATACCCCGCCCTTCACTATCTAAAGGAGTCTCAGAGTGGCTTACGAACTCCTTTTCCCTTCCCCTCCCCACAACAGACAATCTGTGAGGCAGGTGGGGCTGAGAGAGCTCTGACAGCAACTGCTCTTTTCAAGAACAGCTGTGCCAGAACTATGGCTTGCCCAAGGTCATCCAGCAGCTGCAAGTGGAGGAGTGGGGGGAATCAAACCCGGTTCTCCCAGATTAGAGTCCGCACACTTAACCACTACACCAAACTGGCTCTCAGGAGGGACAGGGGGGTACAGCCACTATTCCCGTAACTCTGGATTTGGTGGTAAGATCTGTTGACCGTATCATAACCTTGCTTTAGTGGCTGACATACGGGAGAAAGCCGGGACACCTGGGTCCTTTCCTGAGCCGGAGCGGGAGAGGGGGGTGTCTATTGACTTGGGGAGGGGGTGAAGATCGAAGGACCACCAGCCACTTCTTGCCTAGCTACCTGACGTTCTCAGGCCAGCAAATAAGAACAGCGGGGCTGGAGGGTGGCCCGGACTCCTGAGTTCTTTTTTCAGCGGTGTGGGCATGAAGATGAAAGCATTGCCGGCTGCACAGTCCTGGGCGGAGCGGGGGGGGGGGGAGAGACGAGGCCGTGTGCCTCCCGCATTTCTGGCACCGTCCCCTGACTCAGAGCCGCGTCACCTCCTGCTCCGCGTTCCCCTGCCCTGACTCACCGGGAGCCGTGACTGGCGGGCAAATTAGCCGGGGGAAGAGGAGGAATGGCAGGTATGCGGGCGGGCTGAGGCGAGGCAGAGGGCGCTCACAGGACAGAAGAAGAAGACGAAGAAGAGATTGGATTTATACCCTGCCCTTTGCTCGGAGACTCAGAGCGGCTCACAATCTCCTTTCCCTTCCCCTCCCCACAACAGACACCCTGGGAGGTAGGCGGGGCTGAGAGAGCTCTGACAGAAACTGCTCATGAGAGAACAGCTCTTGAGAGAACAGCTCTGAGAGAACTTGTGACTGACCCAAGGTCAGGGGTCTGTTAGAGACAGAGATGAAGAGAAGAGATTAGATTTATACCCTGCCCTTCACTCAGAGTCTCAGAGTGGCTTACAATCGCCTTCCCTTCCTGTGCCCACAACAGACACCCTGTGAGGTGGGGGGGGCTGAGAGAGCTCTCCCGAGAACTGCTCCTGAGAGAACAGCTCTGAGAGAACTTGTGACTGACCCAAGATCATGCCAGCAGCTGAATGTGGAGGAGTGGGGAATCAAACCCGGTTCTCCCAGATTAGAGTCCGCGCCTCTAACTACTACACCAAACTGGTTCTCAGGTAGGTGGGGCTGAGAAAGTTCTGAGGGAGCCGAAGAGCCAGTGCTGTCCGAAGATGTCTCCGTGGTCACGTGGCTGGCATGACTAGATGCCGAGGCACACGGAACGCTGCTACCTTCCCACCGAATCGGTACCTATTTATCTACTTGCAATTTCTTGCTTTCGAACTGCTAGGTTGGCAGGAGCTGGGGCCAGAGATGGGAGCTCACACCGTCACGCGGCGCTCGGGTCTGCGGTTCAGCGTCTTAACCACTGAGCCACCGCAGCCCCTTTTCTGCTGCGACAGGCAGACTAACACGGCTGCCCTTCTTGATCTAAAACAAATTTAGAGTCCAGTGGCACCTTTAAGACCAACAAAGATTTATTCGAGGTTATGAGCTGCGGTGGCTCAAGTGGTGAAGACGCTGAACTGCAGGCTGCGGAAGGTCAGTCGTTCAGCAGTTCAAGACCCGGAGTGCCGCGTGACGGAGTGAGCTCCCATCCCTAGTTCCAGCTCCTGCCAACCTAGCAGTTCGAAAGCAAGAAATTGCAAGTAGATAAATAGGTACCACTTCGGTGGGAAGGGAACAGCGTTCCGTGTGCCTTGGTGTTTAGTCATGCCGGCCACATTGCCACGGAAATGTCTTCGGACAGCGCTGGCTCTTCGGCTTTGAAACGGAGATGAGCACCGCAACCCTAGAGTCGGATTCGACTGGCTTTCCAGCAAGGGAACCTTTACCTTTACCTATAAGCTTTTGTGCGCTTCAGACCAACACGTTGACCACCTGGACCCATCTAGGCCTAAGTTAAGGAAGTGTTGGGGCAAAGATGCATTTTTCTCAGCTTTGATGTCGCAAGCCCCAGCGGCTGCAGTCCCCTCTGGGGCACAGAATACCAGAGTTCCGTTGCCCCTGGGGCACTCGGCTGCTTGCAGAAATCCTGTTTCAGGTAACTATTTTTTTTTAAGCAAAGCCTGACCCGGATTTTCTACTTTGGGGGGCTCCCAGACACGCAGAGATTTCATCAGGGGCAGTTTTTCCTGATTCTGGAGCCGAAGCGATAAGGAAAAACGCCTCCTGCTTTGATTCCTGCACATCAAAAGGCCAAGGAGAAAGGCCGGTGAAAAAAGAAGAGAGTCGGGAACTTCTCGCGCCGAGCGGTGCACTCTTGCCTCACCAGGGGAAGGAACTCAGGCGTCCGGCGCACCAAACCCACATCTCCTGCTAGACCTTTTGCCGTTCCGGGGGCTGGAAGGTTGCGGTGGACCGCTCGGCCGGCGGCCACGAGGGAAGCTGCAAGTGCCGACACAAAGGGAAGTTGGCGCCCCCCCCGGAGAGGCGGTCCGAGGGCGTGACTCTTGTGCAGGCGGAGGCCGTGTGAGCAGAGTGGCGTGTGGGTGGGTCAGGGATTCGCTGCGCACGTGAAAGGCGAATGTCTATGAAACCGGAGATACGTCCCATGAAAAGCCGGGAGCCAGGGGTGTGCAGTTATCGGTCCAGGTTGCCAAGTTCCCCGTGGGCCTTTCACAGCAAGTTGACCCACGGAGACGACGAGGAGCGAGGGGTCAGGTTGACCACTTTCGGATGAGACGAGCTGGGGTCTGGATCCCGCAACACACTTCTCGCACTGTTTCCCGCAAGGCCAGCGGCCTGGCATCGCACCCTCCGCTCAACCCTGGGCACCCCGTGCATGGAGCATGACAGGGAGGATGTAGAGTTGCCAACCTCCAGCTAGTGCCTGGAAATCTCCTGCTATTACAGTTCATCACCAGATGACCAAGATCAGTTCCCCTGGAGAAAAACGGCTGTTTGGGGTGGTGGTTAAGAGCAGCAGGCTCTTCTCTGGACAACCGGGGGTTGATACCCCATTTCTCCACATGCAGCTGTTGGGTGACCTTGGGTTAGTCACAAGTTCTCTCCGAGCTGTTCCCTCAGAGCTCTCTCAGCCCCGCCTACCTCACAGGGTGTCTGTTGTGGGGAGGGGAAGGGAAAGGAGATTGTAAGCCGCTCTGAAGGGTTAGGATATAAATCCAACTCCTGTCAGGTCTTCCGCTTTTCCTGCTGCCTTCAGTTTATCCGAGCGTTACTGCGCGTCAATATGGTATGGCGGTTAAGAGTGGAAGGACTCTAATCTGGGAGAGCCGGGTTCGATTCCCCCACTCCTCCACATGAAGCCAGCTGGGGGATCTTGGGTCAGTCACAAGTTCTCTCAGAGCTCTCTCAGCCCCGCCTGCCTCACAGGGTGACTGTTGCGGGGAGGGGAAGGGAAAGGGAGATGGTAAGCTGCTCAGAGACTCCTTCGGGTAGTGAAAAGCGTGGTATAAAAACCAACTTCTTCTTCTTCTTCTTCTGAACTCTATGGCCTTATACCTGCTGAGGTCCCTTCCCTCCCGAAACCCTAACCCCCCGACCTCCACCCGCCCCCGATCTCCAAGAATCCCCCAACCCAGGACTGGCAGTCCTAGGAAGTTGTTGTGCCTAGCTGTTTCTCTCTCTCGATGCCATCTGTTCACATCAGGGGGCAGAAGACCACAGCTGCCCATTGGCTGACTCACCCCTAGCAGGAATGGTGTGGTCAAAACAGACCTTTGCCAGGCCAGCTTCCCCCCAACGTTTGGGGCTCCTTGCCCTTCCCCTCTCTGTGGCGGTGCCAAGGGCCCGCAGGGTCATCGATCTGCATCTGTTTTGCCATCTGTTTGCCCAGGTGGTGAGCTTCAAGTGCCCACGAGCTGATTCATCCCCTGCAAGAACAGTGCGGTCGGGTAAAATAGCACCCGTTGTCCCCGAGGGCTGGTATTGTTAACACCAGGCCTTTCCCCCAAAGGGTAGGAACAACAGCCTGTTCAAAGTAAAGTTACATTCAGCTGTGGACGATCCTCCTGTTTTTACTCAGCCGGTGTGTGGGGGGGATGACATTTTGTGCCAACACGGACTCATCTTTTGTTTCTGTAAAAATCCGAGCCTCTCCCACCCAGCGATCACGACTGTACATTGCATAAGCATCATTGGGGGCTGACTGGCTAGCGACGGTGCCGTCGCTCGTTACAGACTCCCATCTCCATACCATATCACCATACGTTGTTTTCAGTGTTCAAAGTTATATTCAGCTGTGGACGATCCTCCTGTTTTTACTCAGCCGGTGGTGGTAGGGGGGGGATGACATTTTGTGCCAACACAGATTCATCTTTTATTTCTGTAAAATTCCGAGCCTGTCTCTCCCCTCGATCACGACTGTAACGTTGCGTAAGCATCACTGGGGGCCAACTGGCTAGCGACAGTGCCGTCAATCGTTACAGACTCACTCCTACCAACATCACCGCACGTTGTTTTTAATGTTTGAATGTTCAGAGGTTGAACATCCTTCCCCACCTCTGGCGGTACTGCTTTCTTGGAAAGAAAGATGCAGGTGAAGATAAAGATGAAGAGGGGCGGGAAATGAACGGATAACTGATTCTAAACGTTCGAACAGAAAAATACACGAACGGCGGACTCCAGCAGGCTTTTCTCCACAACTGCCCCCACACCTCTCGGACTTTTCCTACAACGTTATCTGCTCCCACTCTCCAGGGATGCAGTGCACTAACTAGGTTCTGAGTACATCGCTGGCACCTATTGGCTAGCGCTCGGTACGTCACAAACGAAGAGTGGCAGACTCTCTCCTCCCCCACCGTGCCAGCCGCATATTGCCATTTAAAAAAAAAAATCTATTTATATGACTAAATCTGTAGAAGTCGAGTGCTTCTCCTCACAAGTGAAAGACGGGATATGATTGTGCCGTCGAGTCCCTTCCGACTTGTGGCTCTTCTGACTTAACGGGGAGCCAGTGTGGTGTAGTGTTAGTGCTGGAGTAGGATCTGGGAGACCTGGGTTCAAATCCCTGCTCTGCTGTGGAAGCTTGCTGGGGGACCTTGGGCCAGTCACGCTCTGTCCGCCTAGCCTACCTTGCAGGTTTGTTGTGAGGATAAAACAGAGGAGAATGTTGTAAGCCACTTTGGGGCCCCACTGGCAGATAAATAAAGGGGAAAATCAACGAATGAAATGGATGAATTTAATGACTTGTTAGTCTTTAAAGGCGCTGCTGGACTCAAAATCTGTGCAAATAACGCTAGAGACTTCCGCCTTCTTACGCAGTTCTAATTACAATTATAAATTGTAATTAGATCTGTTTATATATTGTAATTAGAACGGTATAAGAAGGCGGGAGTCTCTAGTGTTATTTGCACAGCGTGTCGGATTATTCCGGCGATTGGTTTGCATAACTGTATTTGCCGCGGTTCCGTTTTTGTGTGGTTGTTCGTACCACCTGGAGGCTCGCCATGTTCCCTCTAAGCTGTGGAATCTTGTGAGCAAAAATTCTACTTTGTGAGCTACTGGCATTGACGCTGTGAGCGAGCGATTGGCCCTACTGCATAAATCAGTTTGCTCTGGAGCCCTCCCTTCCTGAGCTAAGACAAAAATGTGTGAGCCGGAGGCTAACAAACTGTGAGCCAGCTCACACTACCTCAGCTTAGAGGGAACACTGCTCGCAACCCTCTTGCCGCCCCGCCCCAAACACTGCATGCGCCTGGCATCCCCAGGGGTCTTACTGGACCCTACTGCTGGAGAATCTGGGGGCCCGGAAGGCCTTTTACCAACTTCGACTGGGTAGCCGACGGCAGCTCTTCCCGGGCAGGATCTGGCCACCGTGGGAGGCGCGCCTTCCTCCCCTGATCTCCCTTTCCCTCGGCAGGAGAAATGAACCCGAGAATTGTCCTGGCTCAGAGGATCTTCGTTGAAACGTGGAAAGAAAAAAAGGGTTTGGAACCAGACGTGAAGAAAACCCAAACCACAGACGGGTGGGCGGAAGGAACAGGACATACCAGCTGGGACGCAGGCCTGGGACCCAGATGTTACTCCGAGGGGGAAGGGACCTTTGCTGCCCGTATAATGGGAAATAGCGATTTTTCCACTCCAAAGAGCAGGGTGTGGTCCTGCCCTGTCGTCCCCCCCCCAATATTTTGGAAGGCAATTGCTGGGTGGGGCTCATTATCAACCAGAATATTGGAGAAGACTGAAGGATTGGGTGCAAGCGTTTAGGAGATGTACCACTCGGGGAAGGGCGCAAAGAGATGCGTTTTGCTCTCAGCTGGGATGCTAGGGAACCGAGGCTCGGGTTGCCAACTCCAGGCTGGGGAAATTCCTGGAGACTGGGGCGGGAACCTGGGGAGGGCGGGGTTTGGGGAAGGGAGAGACCTCAGAAGGGGGGGGGCTGAGGCAGTGTTCCCTCTAAGCTGAGTAAGTGTGAACTAGCTCACCGTTTTTTGGCTCACACATTTTTGTCTTCGCTCAGGAAAGATGACACCCAGAGTGAACTAATGTATGCAGTAGCCAAATCACTCGCTGCCCGTAGCTCACAAAGTAGAATTTTTGCTCAAAAGACTCCACAGCTCAGAGGGAAGCATTGGTGTGAGGAACTGATAAGAACATAAGAACATAAGAGAAGCCAATGTTGAATCAGGCCAATGGCCCATCTAGTCCAACACTCTGTCACACAGTGGCCAAAATATACCAGGTGCCATCAGGAGGTCCAGCAGTGGGGCCAGGACACTAGAAGCCCCCACTGCTGCCCCCTCCAGCACCAAGAATAGAGTGCATCACCTGCCCCAGACTGAGAGTTCCCATCTATACCCGGTGGCTAATAGCCACTGATGGACCTCTGCTCCAGATGTTTATCTAATTCCCTCTTGAAACTGTCCATGCTTGTGGCTGCCACCACCTCCTGTGGCAGTGAATTCCATACGTTAATCACTCTTTGGGTGAAGAAGGACTTCCTTTTATCTGTTCTAACCCGACTGCTCAGCAATTTCATGGAGCGCCCACGAGTTCTTGTATTGTGAGAAAGGGAGAAAAGTACTTCTTTCTCAACCTGCTCAATCCCATTCATAATCTTATAAACCTCGATCATGTCACCCCTCAGCCGTCGTTTCTCCAAGCTGAAGAGCCCCAAGCGTTATAACCTTTCTTCATAGGGAAGGTGTTCCAACCCTTTTATCAGTCCAGTTGCCCTTCTCTGCACTTTTTCCAATGCTATAATATCCTTTTTGAGATGTGGTGACCAGAACTGGACACAGTATTCCAAATGATCTCTGTAGTGGTTTGGCATAGCGGTTAAGAGCTGGTTTGGCGTGGTGGTTAGGAATGCGGACTCTAATCCGGGAGAACCGGGTTGCATTCCCCACTCTTCCTCCTCATGCAGCCAGCTGGTGTGACCTTGGGTCAGTCACAAGTTCTCTCAGAGCTGTTCTCGCAAGAGCAGTCCTCGAAAGAGCTCTCTCGGCCCCACCTCCCTCACAGGGTGTGTCTGCTGCCGGGAGGGGAAGGGAAAGGAGATTGTGAGCTGCTCTGAGACTCCTTCGGGTAGAGAAGGGCGTGGTATAAATCCAGTCTCCTCCTCCTTTTCTTCTTCTTCTTCTAGTCTGGGAACCAGTTGTCATTCTGGGGAGATCTCCAGGCCCTGCTTGGAGATTGGCAACCCTAACTGATGCCTTTTTTGCTAAAGGGGGATTCAGGATGTGGCCTCTCTGGTGGGAGGGGGACCTCAAGGTCACGGGTGAGGGGGGCTGCTGGGGAAGGGCTGCGGCCCCGTGGTAGAGCATCTGCCCGAAAGGTAGAAGTTCCCAGGTTCAGTGCCCAGCATCTCCAGTTATCTGGCAGTAGGCCATGGGAGAGGCCTCCGCCTGAGACCCTGGAGAGCGGCTGCCAGTCTGAGTAGACAATACTGACCTAATGCAGTCTTAGGATGCATCAACAGAAGCATTGTGTCCAGATCACGGGAGGTGGTCTGTTCTGCTCTATTCTGCTATGGTCCACGCCTCACCTGGAGTCCTGTGTCCAGTTTTGGGCACCGCACTTTAGGAAGGATGTGGACAAACTCGAGCGTGTCCAGAAGACGGCGACCAGGATGGCGAGAGGGTTGGAATCCAAGTCTTACGAGGAAAGGCTGAAAGAGTTGGGTATGTTTAGCCTGGGAAAGAGCAGGCTTAGAGGGGACACGACTGCAGTCTTCCAATATCTGAAGGGCTGTCATGTAGAAGATGGAGCAGATTGATTCTCTCTTGCTCCGGATTGCAAGACTAGATCTAATGGGTGGGAATTACAAGGGAGTCGTTACCGGCTAAATATCAGGAGAAACTTCCTAACGGTAAGAGTGGTTGAGCAGTGGAACAGTCTGCCTCTGGAGGTGGTGGATGCTCCTTCGCTGGACGTTTTCAAGCGGAGGCTGGATGAACATCTTTTGGGTATGTTGTAGGGCTGTCTTTCGGCTATGCTCCTGCAGAGTGCAGGGGGTTGGACTAGATGACCTGCAAGGTCCCTTCCAACTCTAACATTCTATGATTCTATGACCCAAGGATCCGATTCAGTAGAAGGCAGGCTCATGTGTCCATACCTTTTTATTTGCCATCAGGTCGCAGCTGACTTCTGGCAACCCCGCAGGGTTTTGAACGCAAGCAACGTTCAGAGGTGTTTTGCCGTCGCCTGCCTATATGTCATGACCCTGGTACTCCTCGGAGGTCTCCCATCCTGGTACTAACCGGGGCCGACCCTGCTTAGCTTCCGCAGTCTGACGAGGGCTGTGGTCACACGCACGAGATGACGCGGGGGGGGGGAGCGATGCTATTTGCTCCGTGTTTGCCCGCCACTGTGTGATCAGACGCAAACCGTGGGTGAATCTGTTATGTATTACTGTAAGAAGATGGCCGCCACAGAGGTGGCCTGGATATGCGGTCTGACAAACCTCAGAGCTTCATTCCAAAGACAATAGCCACCTCGAATCCAAAGGCGCACCTATGGGCTCGCCCAGATCCGAAAGCAGACCTATTGAATTGTTGATGTGTAAATAAGGCCAGTCACGGATGATGGGTGTGGGTGTGGCGTGAGGCACGCATAAAAGCCGGGCACTGACCAGCCCGCTTTTATTTTCATTCCTGATGTAACCTAATAAATAAGAGCTGATTCACTATGCTGAGTCTCCAGTCTCAGTACTTTGCAGAATCGTTGTTTTTTTTTGCCCAGGTGTTTCCGATGCGCTTAAACGGGGGATCCGTGAACTGCATCTCCACCCTGAGGGCTCCCTATGGCAGTCTGCGACAATGCGCAGACTGGGAAGGGGGTGGGGAATGGCACAGAGTCGGGATGGTCCGATCAGACCATCCCGATGCCATGAGAGCGCGCTGGCACGATCACACAGGGGAAAGTCCGTCCGTGGCCCGTAGCAACCTGTTTGCTCGTGGACTTCCCCTAATGTCTTTTAACTCCACTCTTGTGGCTGAGCACAACGGATTGCCAATGGGTGTGGGGCGCTGGCTGGACGTTCACGTCTGATCGCGCCAGTTAAAGCCGCCTGGCATTCGTGCCTGTGGCGCGGCTAAGTGTGTCTGTGATCGCAAAGATCCGGCTAGCCTGGGCTATCTGGGTCAAGTACTGTGCATTTGTGGGTATTTCGGAAAGTATTTGTGGGAAGTGTTTTGCCAACTTTGGAGAAGTTGGAGGGCCCAAGCTGGTGCAATGTGTAGGGGCAAAGAATGTGCCACACAAGTTGGGACGTCCCGGATTCTAGTCTGGCTCGATTCTTGGACAATCCCCTTTCTCTGGTGCGATTTGGGGGCGTAAAACCCTGCCGGGCAGGGTTGTTGTAAATGTCACTGAAATAGCACATGTGCAGTGCTTTGAATATGTGAAGGTGCTGGATAAATGCAAAAGAGGATAATAGGGCTGGGTAGGAAGACGACGTAGCTGGAACGCAATTACGAATATCCGCTGTGTAAAATTAAATTGGTCTCGTTTCTTTAGCGGTCGTGGTTGCCCTCTAAGAATCCTGGGGAATATTAGCTACCAGAGAAACGTCCTCCTTCTTCCAGAACTACAGATCCCAGAGTTCCCTGGGGAGGGCGAACAGCTGTTAATTTTAGCTCTGTAGTTTAGACAGGCTTCTTCACTGTGACAAAGTTCTCTAACATCTTCCAGACGGAACAGGGTTACAGAACGGCCATTTGCCTTGTGTGGGAAACTTTTGGAGCCGGTTCAGAGAGATTTGCCCAGGGGGCATCCTGGCAATCTGTAATACATCTGAGTTCTGTCATCCCAGTAGACGTCTTTGCCCGACTGCCTTTTGTTTGAAACCAGCGGGGGAGAAGGGCTCTGCTGGTTATGCTTGAGAAGTCTATAGCAGGACACAGGTCTAGGTCCATACCACCAACTCAGGAATAAGTTCTCTGGGCGGCTTTCAGCAATTGACAGGCCTCAGTCTTCCGTCCTGATCTGTGAAATGGGAAGAAGATGAACAACTTTAATTGAGGACGTTGGGAAGGTTCTTGAGGAAAAGACTGAGAGGACACCGGTATAGCCTAGAGCAGGGGTCCCCAACCTTTTTTTAAAAAAAATTATTTTAAAAAATTATTTTCTCAAAAAAAAGGTGGGATACAGAAGGGAAGAAGGTGTAGGGGGAAATATAGATTTATCAAGTTTGTCAAATATTATGAGTTGTTACGTACAACAAGTAAAAGGAGATGTATTACCGAACGTATTACATATTTCAAATATAGAAGCAACCGATAAAAACATTGATATTACAGAATTTTGGGATACGGAATTTTTGAGCCAGTGGGGAACGCCTTTGGAATTTGAACGCATTATGGTGGGCACAGCCACAGGGTTGCCAGGTCTGATTGACAGGGGGGGATTGGGGTGGCATTCCAAAAGTGGGTGGGGCCATCGCACAACGTGATATAGGCACACCGGTGACATTGAGGGCGACGCTCTGGTTCCTGAGGGAAACTCTGTGGTAAAATTGCCCTCAAACCATAGAGTTTTGCCCAAAAACCAGAGCGTCACCCCCTCCCAACGTCACTGACACGCCTACATCACTATTTGGGGGTGGGGGAATTTCTTCTCGCCGGCCAACTGGTCACACCGGTGGGGCAGGACCCCACAAAAGGGGAGGATCCCCTGCCCCCACCCAGGGAATGGTAACCCTACACAGCCACAAAATGGCTGCTATGGGAGTCATGTAGCCAGCCACAAAATGGCTGCCGCAGCCTATCTTCGGTCACACAGTGAAGATCTTTGTGCTGTGCTGGCAGCTGCTGCCAAAACCATGTTTTTAAAAATCCGCACGGCCAATTAAATCTCCAGTGGCCTGTCAGAAGCCCCACTTGCCCAGGACACTTTCTAAAAACACTTGGTGGGTGCTGGGAAAAGTGGGGGTGGGCACGGTGGTCTAGGGGCCCCTGGTCTAAAAGCAAATAAGGTTAGACCTGAAATTGGAATATAAATACAGTCTCCACTCAACCTTGAATCCAGCTGTGGCCTCGGAGATCAAAATATCTTCCATCTTCAGTCCCGTCCCCCCCCCCCGATCCAGGACTCTTAATTATCTGAGGTTGCTTTTGTGCCAATTTGGGTGCCAAATAGCGTAACAATCACCTTGAACCTTCAAGGGCCCTAGAAACGATAACGAGAATGGCTCCCTGCGGTATTATTGGTGTTGAGAACGATCCGTGCATAATGCCGGCTTGCTTTTGTTCCGCCTCGCAGGCCTGAATCGCAGTAGCACCTTCTCGTGCGAGGCCTACAACGCTAAGGGAATGAGCACCTCACGGACAGCCCTGGTGACAGGTGAGAGGTGGCGGTAATGTTTATGAACGTTCCTAGGGAGAGCACGGGGACCTATCTGGCGGTGGCCTGAGCACGGTTGCTTTGCCCACGCCAAGGATGACCTAAATATCCCCCACAGGTTTAACAAAACCAAATGATATGCTGCAAGAATTAGGGTTGCCGGCTCTGGATTGGGAAATATCTGGAGATTTTGGGGGGTGGAGCCTGGGGAGGGGTGGAGCCTGGGAAGGGGAGGGACCTCACCAGGGTATAAAGCCATAGAGTCCACCCTCCAAAGTAGCCATTTTCTCCAGGGGAACTGATCTTGGCTACCTGGAGATCAAGTGTAATAGTGGGAGAGCTCCAGGTGGCACCTGGAAGTTGGCAACACTATAGAAGATAATAATTGGATCACCAGCACACTTTCCCTCTGTAAATAGGAGTTCTGGAAGGTTCTGGCTGAGTTTGGGACTGTGGCGTGGGGTTAATTTCCCCCCATCTTCGAATGCCTCCCCACAGCAGTGCTGTTTGCCCCACCGCCAGTGAGAGCCAGAACAGTGTAGTGGTTAAAGAGTCAGACTAGGATCTGGGAGACCCAGGTTCGAATCCCCACGTGTGCCATGGAAGCTCGCTGGGCGACCTTGGGCCAGTCACGCTCTCTCAACCTGACCTAACTTGCAGGGCTGTTGCTGTGAGGTTAAAATGGAAGAGAGGAGAAGGACGTCAGCCGTCTTGGGTCTCCACTGAGGAGAAAGACGGGGTACAAATGAAGTAGATAGTAATAATAAATAGAATACATGGCTCCCCACCGCCCCGTTGGAAGAAGCATACAGGCTCTATACTGGAAACCTGCATGTTTCCCCCCAAATGGGGCAAACAGAATTGACGTCTTTCTGCTAACCACATGCATTATGGGCCCTCATTCAAAGGAGGTCACCTGCTGCTGTTCTTTGCAAAGGAAAAATGCCCAAAGTAGAATCTGATCTCAGATAAGAACATCAGAAGAGCCCTGCTGGATCTGACCAGTGAGGGTCCATCCAGTCCAGCATCCTGTCTCACCCAGGGGCCAGCCAGTTCCTCTGGAGGGCCAACAACAGGGCACAGAGGCCGAGGCCTCCCCCTGATAAGCACATCATCAGCTCAGGTTTATTAAGTGATTTCAGCAAACTGCAAGACAAGCTACCAGGGCTGGAGCACTGCTTTATAGGCGTGCAAAACACCACACCCAACACACACACACACTCCCAGTGACAGGCTATTTACATTACACTGCTGATCTATCGGTTAGTTCCTGGATCCAGGCAAGCCGTTGTTCTAGAGAAGCGAGCTCAGCCTGTTCTAGGTACAGCTGGAGGAAAGGCTCAGGCTCAGTACATAACACCAGTGGTCTGTCTAGTCTCACATCCTGTCTCACATAGTGGCTGATAAGTTCCTCTGGAGGGCCAATGGCAGGGCAGAGAGGCCATAAGAACATAAGAGAAGCCAATGTTGAATCAGGCCAATGGTCCAGAACCTGACAAAGGTTAGTCAAATGTGGGAAGGGGGGCCAATGTTAAAAACTAGATAAAGGAAATATAAAAATACACGTATTTATTAAACACAACTTTAAAAATATATAAGGGCCCAGTCACACATTATTTATAAGTATCAAACGATAAAACACAAGGGCTTGTAAATCTGACCTGACGCGTTTCGGCCTACATAGGCCTTCCTCAGAGGTCAATTATGAGGAACGTATTGGCTGTTATAAAAACATATAGTACAATCATACATAATCATATACAGGGCATAAATACAATAAGGACCAGAAGCAAGTTGTTTCAAGATAACCCACCAGGCACAGAGCAAGAAAATACAAATGAGGCCTCTATTAGTGCAATCACATGCCCAGTGGTTCTCAGATATAAACTTCTGGTCCAGGAAACACCTTCCTATGATTGTAGAGCCAAATAATCCTCAAGCAAAGAGCAGTCAGGTCAGATTTACAAGATTTTAACATTGGCCCCCTTTCCCACATTTGATTAACCTTTGTCAGGTTCTGGATTCTAGGTTTTAGGTTCAGTTTGTTTTTTCCCCTCCCCCTCTTTTTTTGTTCTTGTTAGAATCAGGCCAACGGCCCATCCAGTCCAACACTCTGTCACACAGCGGCCAAAATATACCAGGTGCCATCAGGAGGTCCAGCAGTGGGGCCAGGACACTAGAAGCCCTCCCACTGCTGCCCCCTCCAGCACCAAGAATAGAGTGCATCACCTGCCCCAGACTGAGAGTTCCCATCTATACCCTGTGGCTAATAGCCACTGATGGACTTCTGCTCCATACGTTTATCTAATTCCCTCTTGAAACTGTTCATGCTTGTAGCTGCCACCACCTCCTGTGGCAGTGAATTCCATGTGTTCATCACTCTTTGGGTGAAGAAGGACTTCCTTTTCTCTGTTCTAACAAGGCCAAGGCCTTCCCCTCTGATAATAACTTAAGAAGAGCTCTGCTGGATCAGACCAGTGGTCTGTCTCTAGTCCAGCATCCTGTCTCACACAGGGGCCAACCAGTTCCTCTGGAAAACAATGCTCCCTCTAAGCTGTGGAGTCTTGTGAGTAAAAATCCTACTTTGTGAGCTACTGGCATGAAAGTTGCGAGCGAGCGATTTGGCCACTGCATAAATTAGTTTGCTCTGGAGCCCTCCTCCCTGAGCGAAGGCAAAAATGTGTGGGCCCTGGAGCCTAAAAAACTGTGAGCTAGCTCACACTAACTCAGCTTGGAGGGAACACGGCCAGAGAGCCAACAACAGGGCAGAGAGGCCGAGGGCTTCCCCTGATGTTGCCTCCCGGCTCAGGGATTCTGTGGCTTCATCCCCCTGAATGTGAAAATTCCCCTCAGCCACCACGGCTAGTAGCCACGGCTAGACTTATCCTCCATGAATCCATCTAATCCCCTTTTAAAGCTTTTAAAGACCTTCCAGCCTCATTTCCAGCTAGGGCCCGTAATGTCTGGGTGGTTCGGACATCTCTCACCTCTACTCTTCCTGCCTCCCCTCAGTTGTCCCTGGACGGCCACGTGCCCTAACCCTGGTCCGCCCCACAGACAACAGCCTGGAGGTGGCGTGGCAGCCCGGCCCGAGCGGAGCCTACCCGCTGGAGATCTGCACCATCCAGGTAAGAAGAACCAGCGGGCGGCGCGCCCCACAGGCCTCTGGAAGGGAGCCGGCCCTGGATCGGTGCCGAGTTTCTTTGGAGAAGGCGCTCTCGCTTCCTATCGCGAAAGAGTGCTTTTTTATTTTTAGGAACCGTTTCCTGTCCTGCTTCTGCTTAACTCGGACATCCGCTTCCCACCGCCAAGAATGTGACGTCCCCCATCTTCCCCCCCGTCACCAGAATGGGGAACTGAAAAAGCCTGAGCGAGGAATCGGGAGGGCTGAGAAACAAAACTGAGAGCAGGGAGGGGGTTTCCAACTGGCTCTCGCAGTCACTGTTGGTCACTCCGAGCCCCAATGCCAGGGGAAAGTTTTCCAAGCTTTCCGCCGGCACAGATGCTTGGAATGGTACCTATATTCCCCTCCCCATGGATCCAGCAACAGCTTCTTCCTCTTTAGTCAGTTTGGTGTAGTGGCAGGCCCGTAGCCAGGATTTTTTAATTTGGGGGGAGGGGCTTTAAATAAGTCAGGGGGCACCCTGCACACACCCCAAGGGAGCTCCACAAATAAAATAAAAAATTGGAAGTCGTGGGGCCTGGGCTGGATGGGAAGTCGGGGGAGGGGGCTTGGCAGTAAGTTGGGGGGCAGGCCCCGATAAGCCCCACTGTAGCTATAGGCCTGTGTAGTTATGAAGAGGAGGAGGAGGAGGAGATTGGATTTATACCCCACCCTTCACTACCCAAAGTTATCCCAGAGCAGCTTACAAACTCCTTTCCCTTCCCCTCCCCACAACAGACACCTTGTAAGGTAGGTGGGGCTGACAGAGCTCTTGACAGAAACTGCTCTTTTTCAAGCACGGTGGACTGTAATTGGGGAGAACCGGGTTTGATTCCCCACCCCTCCTCCACATGCAGCTGCCGGTGTGACCTTGGGTCAGTCACATGTTCTCTCGGAGCTATTCTCCCAAGGGCAGTCCTCGAAAGAGCTCTCTCAGCCCCGCCTGCCTCGCAGGGTGTCTGTTGTGGGGAAGGGAAGGGAAAGGAGTTTGCGAGCCACTCTGAGACTCCTTTGGGTAGCGAAGGGCGGGGTGTAAGTCCAATCTCCTCTCCTCCTTTTAAACGTTCCGCCGTGTGGTGGTGGTGACACGTCACCATCAAGCCGCAGACGACTTCCGGTGACCCTGTAGGATTGCCAAGGCAAGAGACGTTCAGAGGTGGTTTGCCAGTATTTGCCTCTGCGTAGTGGGCCTCCATCTTCCTCGGTTGTCTCCTATCCAAGTACTAATCCGGGTCGACCCTGCTTAGCTTCCAAGAGCTGAAGAGATCAGGCGAACCTGGGCCGTCCGCATCACATCTGAGACAAACAGCGGTGGTTCTCCATCGCCTGCTTCTGCGTAGGGACCCCAGACTTCCTGAGAGGTCTCCCATCCACGAGACTAACCAGGGCCGACCCTGCTTAGCTTCCAAGATCTGACGAGGTCAAGATAGCCTGGGTCTTCCAAGTCAGGGCATGATAATTGCATGCCGTCGAGTCTCAGCCGATTTATGACGACCCCGTAGGGTTTTCTCGGCGAGAGACGTTCAGAGGTGGTCTGCCATCACCTGCCTCTGTGTAGCAACCCTGGACTTCCTCGGTGGTCTCCCATCGAAGAATGAACCAGGGCTGACCCTGCTTAGCTTCTGCAGGGGGGAAATGTCTTCACGGGGAGAAAGATAGCACGTCGGGGCGTTTGGTAACCCTCCTGGAGTGCTAGCTCAGAACCGGTGGCAGATTCACCATTAAGCAGACTAAGCATGTGCTTAGGAGACCAGGGCCAAAGGGGGCACCACAAAGTTGGGGAAAGGGTGAAAAGAATAACAAACGAATAAATATTTGTAAAAAAAAATAATAAAATTGATAAAACTAGTGCAAATTGACCATGGTACACCCTAGGGTTATCTTGGACCCAGTCATACGGGCCAGAAAACGCGGGGGGGAGGCGTGGCAGTTCGCCCCAGAGCAAAATAAGGTGGGCCACCTGCTTGCCATGCTCTGGCGCCGAGTGCCGATCACACCGCGCTGCTGCAGCGCGACAAAAAAACAGCGCAGCAGAGCACACAAGCCATGCTGTAGCAAAGTGCGCATGCGCCATGGGGGGGGCAGGCCGCTGTCGGTGTCTTGCGTCTGCGAATGCACCATTCGGTGTTGGTGCGCATCCCATGGAAACTTACAACATCCGGAAATCCTGGGACATGGGTGGGCGTCAGGAGCCGCGGGATACTGGCGCTCCCGCGATCAGACGCCGGCCTTTGCCCCGGGGTTTCCGGAAACTAGTGCTTCGTCCCTAGTAGTTTTTTACTCCGCGTTTTCCGACGGGAAGCCGCGGGTTGGCTACGGGAGTGCTATGCCTCCCAGATGTGCCAGTGTGATCGCGCACGGAAAGTCCGCAGGGCTACCGTGCCTTCGGCGGGGCAAATGCTCCATGTGAACGGGGCCCTTCTACTTTTTATTGGTGAGGTGCAGTGTCATCGGCTATGTTTAAAAGTAAAATGCAGGTGTTTAAAAGTAAAACGATGGAGCCAAATTCAGTTGTCATGAGAGTCACTTCAGTGAGGGGGGCACCAAGATCGGTCAGTGCTTAGGGCACCAAGAGGGGGGCACCAAGACTGGTCAGTGCTTAGGGTACCAGTCGAGCCTTAATCCGCCCCTGCTCGCAACACGCAGCTAGCTTTTCACTCGGGAGCAAAGGTAGGGGGAAATACAAGAGGCTCTCATGTTCCGGCCCCGAATTCTACCGAACGTTCGTTCTGAAGATTCCAAACCTCTTCCCCCGCCATACGACTGCCCCCCGTTTCTCTCTGCTGTCTCTTTCCCCAGGCTGTGCGCTCAGACGAGGACCTCAGCACTGTCTCGGAGAGGGCGCTCTATAACCAGAACCTCAACGTGCCCCCCTTCGGCCACTCTCTGGTCGGCCTGACCCCCTTCACTCCCGTACCACGTCCGCGTGTCCTGTCGATCCAGAGAGGGCAACTCTCCGTGGACCCACTGGGTTGCTATGAAGACCCTGGAAGGAGGTGAGGACCCGTCTCTCTGTCTATCTGAATTTTTTTTTTTTTACTTCCTCTGAGGAGCTCGGGATTTCTCCCCTCCTGTATTCTAGCCTCACAATGATAACGCCAACCCCGTGAGGTAGGGTAGGCGGAAGGAGTGCGGCTACCCCCAAGCGAGCTCCGTGACAGAACAGGGACTTGAACCCAGGTCTTCCAGATCCTCGTTTGACTCTCTGACTCCCACGCCACAACTTTGTGGCCCCCTGGTTCTGTTTTTGTCCCTGGGCAGAGAAAGAAGCTGATCCTGAGTTTTCCCGTAAGGGTCACTGGAGGTCTAAGGCTCGATCAGCATTTTTAAAACAGAAAATCGCAGCTGCATGAAGATCCCGATTTGAATGGGGGGAGCCGTGGTGCAGGAGGAGCAAAGGTTAACGCTCCCTCCTTGCACCGTTGCGTTGTTTGAAAACACCCCCTGCCGTTGTTGACACTGGGAAGGGAAAAAGACAGGCCCTCTTTCTTTGCCAGTCTTTTTTCTCTGGGCTGATGCGACCAAAGGCTCTTGGGTGGTTTGGGCTGGCAATATACCGCACAGAAGGACTATTGAAAACACCCCTGCCGTTGTTGACACTGGGAAGGGAAAAAGACAGGCCCTCTTTCTTTGCCAGTCTTTTTCCCTGGGCCAATGCGAACAAAGGCTCTTGGGTGGTTTGGGCTGGCAATATACTGCACAGAAGGACTATTGAAAACACCCCTGCCATTGTTGACACTGGGAAGGGAAAAGACAGGCCCTCTTTCTTTGCCAGTCTTTTTCCCTGGGCCAATGCGAACAAAGGCTCTTGGGTGGTTTGGGCTGGCAATATACTGCACAGAAGGACTAAGTCTTCTTCCCACATGCTGTAGCCCCAGCCCTTTAGAGCCCAAAGCAGTTGCCGTTTCCTTTTTTAAAGATGCTGGGAAAACCCAGTTGTGGATCCGCCATGTTGTGTCTCGTTCAGCCTATACAAGGCAGGGAGTCGGGAAAGCGAGGGAGATGGAACGAGGTCCGATATTTTGGCATAATCTGTGTGGCACAGTCGGGATCCGCCATCAGCGATATTGAAAATCGGTCGGGGCTATTCAGTGACCCACGGGGAAAAGCAGAGGTGTAAATTGGGGCGTTCGGTTCATAGGTCCTGTTCTCAACCACTCGGTCAGCTCCATCGCATAACAGTGAGGGTAAGAAGTGCGGTCAAGTGCGCTGCTTCACCAAGTGCATTATGTAAACCTGGGTGTGGAGGGCGGACGCCAAAGTGCATTCTGGGAAACAGTGCCCTCTCCCACACACCCGTGGGTAGGGGTGCCCGTGATGACGCAGCCGGTCCTCCACAGTGCCAACAGCTGCCCCAGAGAACATCACGGCCTTCCAGAACGGCACCTGCACCATCGTCCAGTGGGGGAGCCGCTCGGCAACGTCAACGGGATCCTGCGCGGGTACAAGCTCATCTGTCAGAAAGGTGACTTGCCCGAGGTGAGCGCTCCTTACTGGGGAATGGATTTCGTTCCCAGCAGGCCCGTGCCACTTCTGGGCACTGGCTGGCTGCCTCCTTTATTGTAACCCTCCCTGATGGTCTGTTAATTTGGAGGAAAGCACGGGATGTTAGCGTTTTAAATCCGGGTTCCCCACTTGATGCTTGTGGGCGCCATGGCACCCGGAGAAACCTATCCTGGTGCCCGCTGAGTGTTTTGAGAAAATGGGCGAGTCCAGGTAGGGCTTTTTGATTGGCCACTGGAGATCTGATTGGCTGTGCAGATTTTCTTTGTAATTGCTTTGGCGGCAGCTGCCGCCACGGCTCAAGGAGCTTCACAGTACGACGGAAGACAAGCTGTACGCAGGAAAATATTTTTAAACAATATGCTCATTCTAAAAGGCTTTTGCCTGAAACGATGAAGAGAGACTCTTAGAGCCATGCATGACCTCACTCCGCCTCTCGTGGCAGCCATTTTTATTTGGCTCCGCCTCTTGTGGCAACCATTTAGTATTTGGCTCCTCCTCTTGTGGCAACCATTTAGTATTTGGCTCCTCTTCTTGCGGCAACCATTTTGTATTTGGCTCCGCCTCTCGTGGCAGGCATTTTGTATTTGGCTCCGCCTCTTGTGGCAACCATTTTGTATTTGGCTCCTCCTCTTGTGGCAGCCATTTTGTATTTGGCTCTGCCTCTTGTGGCAGCCATTTTATTTGGCTCCTCCTCTTGTGGCAACCATTTTGTATTTGGCTCCTCCTCTTGTGGCAACCATTTTGTATTTGGCTCCGCCTCTTGTGGTAGCCATTTTGTGGTTGCGCCCACCATCCAGGGTCAGATCTCCAAAGCTGCTCGCAGGCCAGAAAGGATTAGGTACCCCTGTTTTAAATACATTTTAATCGTAATAATGCTGTCGTGCTCAATCTAAGGAGCGGACAGGGAAGTGAAAACAAACCTGGAACAAGCTAAGATCAGTGGCCCCTGAGACATTACTAGGGTAGACGCCGCACCGGGAAATTTCCCTGTAAGTTAGATGGGCAATCCACTCCTACCTGGAATCAAGCTCCCCTCTTCCACCAGGTGGTTATGGATGTGGGATTGACCCACGAGAGAATCTTGGAGTGGAACTCATCCGTGAGGAACCTGACCGTACGAGTTGCAGCCTACACGGGGGCAGGTGATGGGCCCTGGAGTCACGCTGTCATGGTTGTCCCCTTGGGTTTCGGTAAGTGAGCTGTGTTTTGGCTAGTTTCTCTACAGTGTGAAAGAGTGGCCCGGCAGAGGGGCCATCCGGGAGAAACCCTTGTTAGGGCCTGGAGGACCGTCATACAAGGGAGAGACTCGGGAGAGATAATGAAGGGGAGGTTATGTTGATAATCCGCAGACATTTCAAAGGACTGCAATATCCGTTGGGACGGGACCCAAAACCAAAGATCAAGAGCTGCTGTTAGAAAGGGATCCAAAGATTTTAGGACATTTGGAAGCTGTTAACCGAACGTTAAGTCCATCACATCTTTTTAAGGGCAGCGGACAGATGGGAGACGACAGTCGGTGACTCAAGCTGCGCGATATTTTTAAAATATGCTCTACCGGTGCCATCAGTGCTTGGCCCAAATCCTTGTACTGCTTTTTCCCGAAAGTGGTTCTTTTGATCTCTGGTTGTGGTACCACCTCCCCGCTGGTCCGGAGGCTTGGCCGTTCCGGACCTCGGATCAGGTCCTGAATGTAGAATCCCCCGATTTTAAATCCTGGCCCGCTTTCTGGAGCCTTGCGGATTTATAGAAAACTGGAGCCGGTTCCCCAACAGGACCTGTTGTTTCTGATTACAACCAGCTTTGGGGATTTGATCCATTTCCTCGTGTCAGGAAACTTGCCTGCTTCTAAGCGCGGTCCAGTTTATAAATGCCTGATCTGACATGGAGCCCCTGCTGAAAATAACCTATTTCTTGGTTTTTCTTTTGCAGATGAACTTTCGCCGCAAACTCAGCCAGGTGAGAGGCAATGTTCAGCGGCCATCAAAAACTGACAGGGAGTTCAGGGTGGTAGTGAGAACTGGGGCTGCCAGGTCCCTCGGAGCAGCCGGCGGGGATGGGGGGTACACCTACCGGGAGCAAGGAAGAATACTGGAAATTAAAGCGATGTGCCTACAGAACCCAGAAGTGACATTGGCACATCGGGTATGTCGTGGGCAGCGTTCCCTCTAAGCTGAGTGAGTGTGAACTAGCTAACAGCTTTTTAGCCTCCGGCTCACACATTTTCGTCTTCGCTCAGGAAGGAGGGCTCCAGAGCAGTGTTCCCTCTAAGCTGAGTTAGTGTGAGCTAGCTCACAGTTTTTTAGCCTCCGGCTCACACATTTCTCGTCTTAGCTCAGGAAGGAGGGCTCCAGAGCAGTGTTCCCTCTAAGCTTGAGTTAGTGTGAGTTGGCTCACAGTTTATTAGCCTCCGGCTCACACATTTTCGTCTTCGCTCAGGAAGGAGGGCTCCAGAGCAGTGTTCCCTCTAAGCTGAGTTAGTGTGAGTTGGCTCACAGTTTGTCAGCCTCCGGCTCACACATTTTCGTCTTCGCTCAGGAAGGAGGGCTCCAGAGCAGTGTTCCCTCTAAGCTGAGTTAGTGTGAGCTCGGCTCACAGTTTGTTAGCCTCCGGCTCACACATTTCTGTCTTAGCTCAGGAAGGAGGGCTCCAGAGCAAGCTGATTGATGCAGCAGCCAAATCGCTCGCTCACAACTTTAAGGCCAGTGGCTCACAAAGTTGAATTTTGGCTCGCAAGACATCCACAGCTTAGAGGGAACATTGCGAGTCCAGAGCGGACTAATTTTTGCAGCAGCCAAATCGCTCGCCCACAACTTTAATGCCAGTCGCTCACCAAGGAGATTTTTTTGCTCACAGGACTCCACAGCTTAGAGGGAGCACTGGTCTGGAGGCCTCCCGGAGTTACAGCTGATCTCTAGAAGGCAGAGATCATTTCCGGAAGGAAACGGCTGTTATGCAGGGTGGACGATGTCGTCCCGTCCCCGCCGAGGCCCCTCCCACTCCCCTTCCCGGGCTCCACCCCCAAATCTCCAGGGATTTCCCAAACCAGAGCTGGCGACCCTACCTAGAGTAGCCAACTCCAGCCTGGGAAATTGCTGGAGATTTGGGGGAAAGCTGGAGGGTTTTCATCTGGACTCTATGGTATACCATAGAGTTTGCGCTCGGCAACCGCCATTTCCTCCAGGGAAACGGCTCGCTGCGCTCTGGAGATGAGTTGTCATTCTGGGAGCACCCCAGGCCCCACCTGGAGGTTGGCAACCCAAGATTCAAGCCTCCTTTCTAGGGGGCCTGTTCTGGAACCTCAGATTTCTGTTTAGGCCAAAGGTGGAACTTGTCAACAAAGGGGGTACCCCTCCCACGTGACATCCTCAATCGGCAGATTGCCGGGATGCCTCATTCTCTTGTTGCATGTGAATTCAGCCCTACTCCTGAGTAAGTGCACGCAGGATTGCAGTGTGAAGAGGCCACTGCTGCCTGGTTTGATCTTCTGCGTGTGTCCGGAGGAATGTGCCCCCACCACAGTTGCTCCGGGGAGGCACTTCCTTTTAGAACAGCCCTGATACACCTGCTGATTCAGCAAAACAACCCCCACTGCCGACGCCGACGCCAAAGTGGCAACCCACAGTGCCCCGCGGACGAATCATCCACCGGCCTCAGACAGAAAGGAGGGGGCGGTGGTCAAGATGCCTGGAAGCATTTTTTTTTTGCTCACAAGAATCCGCAGCTTAGAGGGAGCAATGGTTGGGGGGGAGTGACACTCTGGTTTTGGGGCAGAACTCTATGGTAGAATTAGCTTCTACCATAGAGTTGTGCTCAAAAACCAGAGTGTGGCCCCCTGACATGCCTATGTCACTTCCAGGTCATGTAGGCATGTTGGATTAATTTCTGGCGTTCCTCCCTTTTTTTGCGGGGGGTAATTCCCCCCTGCTGGCCAGCAGTGGAGAAGTGGGGCCTGGTAGAGGAAGACTCCCACCCCCACAGGGGAGGTCCCGAATCCCTGTTGAAAACTAGAGCTGTCCCTGTTCTAGATGGCTTCCGTTCTAGTACGCCCGATCCACCTTTGACATGGAAGTGTCCCTCCATATTCAAAATGGCTACCTTGGGAAGGAGAGGAAGAGAGAGATTCACAGAAAGCGGTAGAAGAGCTGGGTTCGAATCCAGTCGCAGCTTAAAGGCTGACAAGATTTTCAGGGCATGAGCTCTCAAGAGTCAAAGCCCCACTTCGTCAGATTAATCAAGACAGCTTCGATGCGCAAAGCTCATACCCTAAAAAATGGTCCCTGGAGCAATGTTCCCTCTAAGCTGTGGAGTCTTGTGAGCAAAAACTCTACTTTGTGAGCTACTGGCATTAAAGCTGTGAGCGAGTGATCGGGCTACTGCATAAATTAGTTTGTCCTGAGCAAAGACAAAAAAGTGTGAGCCAGAGGCTAAAAAACTGTGAGCTAGCTCACACTAACTCAGCTTAGAGGGAACATTGGAGGTGCTACTGAACTCGAACTGAGCTCTCGTACGCGGCTGCCCTCTGGAACAAAAGTCAGTGAACTGGATTAAAATTCTGCAAGGAGAGAGTGCAGTTTTAGAAGTAGGAACCTGGAGGGGGAGCAGGAAATGTTGATCGCCGAGTTGAATGGAGGGTTCCCAACCTCCAGGCAGGACCCGGAGATCTCCCAGAATTGCAACTGATCTCCGGGTGACGGGGATCAGAGCCACCTCGAGGACATGGCTGCTTTGGAGGGTGGGCTGTATGGCATTATGCTCTGCTGAGGTCCTTCCCCGCCCCAAACCCCTCTCTCCCAGGCTGTACCCCCAGACCTCCAGGCAATTCACAACCTGGTGATGGCAACCCTAGGTGAATCAGGATGCTAGGCAAGGAATTCTCCCACTTTTCTCTCCTGGGTATGTTTGATTCCAAACTAGGTCGTCAGAGTCTGTCCCTGCTGTGACTTTGCAATACAAGCAGGGATTGAGAAAGGGAAGGGAAGTTCCAACTTTAACAGGGTGGGGGGAATTGGAACAGCCTTAGCCAATAACCTCAAAAAGGATATTATAGGATTGGAAAAAGTGCAGAGAAGGGCAACTAGAATGGTAAAAGGGTTGGAACACCTTCCCTATGAAGAAAGGTTAAAACGCTTGGGGCTCTTTAGCTTGGAGAAACGACGGCTGAGGGGTGACATGATCGAGGTTTATAAGATTATGAATGGGATTGAGCAGGTTGAGAAAGAAGTCCTTTTCTCCCTTTCTCACAATACAAGAACTCGTGGGCACTCCATGAAATTGTTGAGCAGTCAGGTTAGAACAGATAAAAGGAAGTACTTCTTCACCCAAAGAGTGATTCACACATGGAATTCACTGCCACAGGAGGTGGTGGCAGCTACAAGCATGGACAGTTTCAAGAGGGAATTAGATAAACATCTGGAGCAGAGGTCCATCAGTGGCTATTAGCCACAGGGTATAGATGGGAATTCTCAGTCTGGGGCAGGTGATGCACTCTATTCTTGGTGCTGGAGGGGGCAGCAGTGGGAGGGCTTCTAGTGTCCTGGCCCCACTGCTGGACCTCCTGATGGCACCTGGTATATTTTGGCCGCTGTGTGACGGAGTGTTGGACTAGATGGGCCATTGGCCTGTTTCAACATTGGCTTCTCTTATGTTCTTATGTTCTTAATAACCGTTGGCACTCTGCTTCACAGTGAAAACGCTACCCCCGCCTTCTCCTGGCACTGGTGGTACGTGGTGATTGCTGTGGCTGTGGCCGCGGCCGCCGCCGTCTTCATCATAATCTTCTTGTCACGGATGAGGAAGAAGGAAACACGATATGGGTAAGTGGAGAACTGAGGGGATCGGGACCCAGGACAGGCCCTTCGAGGGGCGGATGTGGGGATTGGCTGCTTGTTTCTGGCCGTGAATCTAAGATTGGACCTTTTCCCCCCATTTCTTCTCCCCATCCGACTTCCCCCAACCTGCAGGGAAGCGTTTGAACCCAGCATGGAGCAGGGAGAACTGGTGGTTCACTACCGGGTCCGCAAATCGTACAGCCGCCGAACCACTGAAGCCACTTGTGAGTGTCTGGCGCAGAACAGGGTCCCTCTTCCCCCATCATCCGGGGTTCCTGTAGCCTAGGGGTCCCCAACCTTTTTGCGCTTGCAGGCACCTTTGGAATTCTGACACAGGACGGTGGGCCCAATCACAAAATGGCCGCCACAGAAGACGTTGCAGCCAAACAAAATGGCTGCCACGGGAAGACCACAAAATATCAGGGTATAGGGAACTCTAATAGTAACAATTCAACATTTAAGGCAGAAGCTCTGTTTAATAGGGCAAGGCCTCAGTGGAATTCAGAGAGGTAGTAGCTATGTGGGACCAGCAGGAAAGCACGCTATGCAGGGCTTTTTTGCAGAAAAAGCCCGGCAGGAACTCATTAGCATAAGAGGCCACACCCGATAGCACCACTCATTAGCATATTAGGCCACACCCCATGTTGCCGGAAGTGTGGTCATCCAGCCACACCCACCTTTTGCTTCTTATTCTGTTTACCTTGTTTGTGGTCAAAACCCCAGGGCTTTTTTTTTTTTGGAGCAGGAATTCCTTTGCACGTTAGGCCACACACCCCTGATGTAGCCAATCCTAATGAGTTTCTGCTGTTGGGTGTGGCCTGTTATGCTAATGAGTTCCTGCTGGGCGTGGCCAACTCGGGAGCCAGCCGGAACTCCGTTCCTGTGCGTTCCAGCCCAGAAATAGCCCTGACGCTATGTATATTTAAAAGCAAGACTTATTCTGCTGGTAGTGGAAGCTTGGGGTCACGTTTCAAGGAGGTGGTTCAGCTTGGAGAAGAAGAAGCCAAGGGTCAGGAGGACCTTTCTGCTTTTGAGAGGGCCCAGTTTACGGGTCAACATTGGACTGTCCAAGATTAGAGTTGACCTGACCTGAAACAATTTATTTAGAACTTCGAGCCGGTCAGAAGATGAGGCTGGAAGACAGTCCGGGATGGTCAGCGCTTCCTTGTTGGCCTACCGGTTCCTGAGCTTCCTGTCTTTAAAGCTGAGCTACCCTTGTTTAAGTCCTGAAGGTAGGGCTGCCAGCCCCCCGGTGGAAGCGGAGGAACCCCCACTTTCGCAGGCTGTTGCCCGCCGCCGGCCAGCTGGCTGGCAGGGGGAAATCCCACCCCCAGCTGACCTTTTCGGGGCTCCTTCTGGTTTCAGGCTTACAACCAGTTGGGGGTGACTCTTTGGTTTGGGGGCAAACCTCTATGATTAGAAGCCAAATCTACCATAGAGTTTTGCCCAAAAACCAGTGTCACCGCCGACCAGAAGTAGGCCTGAAACCAGAAGTAGGCCTGAAAACGCCCAACATCACTTTCGGTCTCCCAGAAAGACGTTGGGAGACCCCCACTGGCCAGGCAAGTTGACTTGGCAGCCCGACCTGCAGGGCTTCGATGCCAGATATCCTGACCCATCTCCAACAGGTCTGCTTTCCTGTCCAAACCTCACACCCCTCTTCGTGCCAGAGAAAAGACCTCTCAAATTTGTGCTCTGCTTCTGGCGCGGAGTGTGTATGCGCGTTCCGTAACCTCCTCTTCTCCTTACAGTGAACAGTCTGGGGATTAGCGAGGAGCTGAAGGAGAAGCTGCGAGACGTGATGATCGACCGCCACAAGGTGGCACTGGGGAAAACCCTTGGGGAAGGTACGTTACCTCGGCAACCGGCATGTCTGTGGCCCATAGAGAAGTCTCTGGAGGGGCGTGAACGAGAGGGAACCCAGGGCCAAACAGGATCAAGTAGGAATCGTCATCAGTGGGGTGCGACGTGGGCCTATTCCGTGGCTTCTGGAAGAGGGACTGTTGACTGGTCCCTGCAGGTGGGGTTGCCAGTCTCCAGGCGGTAGCTGGAGATAGTGGGAGATCTCCAGGTGATAGAGCCCAGTTCACCTGGAGAAAATGGCTGCTTGGTGCGATGACTGAGAAAGCCCTTCCTCAGGTTGCCAACGGCCTAGCCTCAGATTAGGGTTGCCAGGCCTGGGTTGGGAAATACCTGGAGACTTTGGGGTTGGATCCAGGAGAGGGCGGGGTTTGGGGAGGGGAGGGGCCTCCACAGGGTACAATGCCCGAGAGTCCGCCCTCCAAAGCAGCCATTTCCTCCAGGGGGGGGCCAATCTCTGTCAGCTGGAGATCAGTTGCGAAAACGGAAGATCTCCAGGCCCCGCCTGGAGACTGGCAACCCTTTGTGTGTGAGACTGGTTGCCCAGCAAGCTCCCATGGAGGAACGGGGCTTTGAACCTGGAGTCCCCCGGATTCTAGTCTACACCACGGTGGCGCTCTCTCTTAGGCGGTTGTCAGAGAGGCCCGGTTGAGCTCCACTTCTAACACCATTTCTCGACGAGTACCCTGATTCATGTAGAGCATGCGGAGTGCGTGCATGCACGTATAACAATAGCCACATGTTCAGTGACTAGTGCTGGTCTGTGGGCCAGGGCATCAAGGTAGAACCGGGAGCGAGTTCAAGGAGTTTGAGAAATGCTGGCGGCGGAGGCACAATTCCACGGAAAAGGGAGAGAGGGAGGGAGAGACAGAGGCTGTGCCACGCAGGTTTTCCAGAAGGAAGTTCTAGGTCTAAACAGCACGGAGATGTGAGGATGGAGAGAGCTGCATTTCACATTAGAGAACAACTTGGCTCCCTATTTCTGGTGGCTATTTTTTCAGCCTTGCGGGGCGTCCGGGGGCCCTGTTTGGGAGACTCTCTGCCCAGGTAGGAAGCGGTTAACGCGTCGCTGACCCATTTCTCTTCCCTAAAACATGGAAAAGACCCAAACGTTGTGAAACCAGTGCAGGAAAAACACACGCCCCGAATTGCGCAACTGGAAAAGCAGCATTTGGGATTATATAAGCGGGCCGGTTCTTTGGATGACGTATTTCCATCGCTGGGATTTCTCAGTAAACCAGACGCCGGTCCCTGCGTTCTGGTTCTTGTCCCAGGAAACTCCCATCTCTCTGTTCGCAATTGATTAAATTGATTATTTTTTTGGCCCTTTGGGAAGGGCGGGAATAAACTTCGGAGGCGTGAGAGGCTAAGGGGGGAGCTGGATTCTGAGCCGACAGCTTTAGCAACTGGCAAAACAAACGCTAACAAGGCACAGAGGGTTCCCCAGGTGGGAGATCTCTGGGGAGGTCAATGCATCTGTTGAGCGCATGCAACAGATGTGCGTGAACATTAAGCCTCTACGTGGTCTCCCAGCTGTTCTCTCACACACGGCACCTGCCAAGGTGTCTTTTGCGCCTTGTTGATGGTATAATGTAGGACAAATAAGGATTTTTTTAAAAAAAACAAACAAGAGTAGAGTTGCCAGTTCGAGGTTGGGAAATCCCTGCGGGTTTCAGGGGTGCAGCATGGAGACGGCGGGGATTGTGGAGGGGAGGGATGTCAACAGGGTTATAATACACATGGATACACATGAGCTTTCGTGAGTCACGGCTCACTTCTTCAGAAGTGCCTGGTCCTTTTAATTGAAGATGCCGGGGATTGAACCTGGGACGTTCTGCATGCCAAGCAGAGGCTCTACCACTGAGCCACAGGCCCACTTCATGGCTCTCAGGATCTCAGGCAGAGGTCTTTCCCATCCCCTCCTGCCTGGTCCTTTTTAACTGGAGATGCCGGGGATTGAACCTGGGACCTTCTGCACGCCAAGCAGAGGCTCTGCCACTGAGCTACAGCCTCACTTCATGGCTCTCCAGGGTCCCAGGTGGAGGTCTTTCCCATCCCCTCCTGGCCTGGTCCTTTTAACTGGAGATGCCAGGGATTGAACCTGGGACCTTCTGCATGCCAAGCAGAGGCTCTCCCACGGAGCTACAGCCCCACTTCATGGCTCTCCAGGGTCTCAGGCTGAGATCTTTCCCATCCCCTCCTGCCTGGTCCTTTTAACTGGAGATGCCATGGATCGAACCTGGGACCTTCTGCATGCCAAGCAGAGGCTCTGCCACTGAGCTACAGCCTCACTTCATGGCTCTCCAGGGTCCCAGGTGGAGGTCTTTCCCATCCCCTCCTGCCTGGTCCTTTTAACTGGAGATGCCAGGGATTGAACCTGTGACCTTCTGCATGCCAAGCAGAGGCTCTCCCACGGAGCTACAGCCCCACTTCATGGCCCTCCAGGGTCTCAGGCAGGAGGTCTTTCCCATTCCCTCCTGGCCTGGTCCTTTTAACTGGAGATGCCAGGGATTGAACCTGGGACCTTCTGCATGCCAAGCAGAGGCTCTCCCACGGAGCTACAGCCCCACTTCATGGCTCTCCAGGGTCTCAGGCGGAGGTCTTTCCCATTCCCTCCTGGCCTGGTCCTTTTAACTGGAGATGCCAGGGATTGAACCTGGGACGTTCTGCATGCCAAGCAGAGGCTCTACCACTGAGCTACAGCCCCACTTCATGGCTCTCCAGGGTCCCAGGTGGAGGTCTTTCCCATCCCCTCCTGCCTGGTCCTTTAGCTGGAGATGCCAGGGATTGAACCTGGGACCTTCTCCATGCCAAGCAGAGGCTCTCCCACTGAGCTACAGCCCCACTTCATGGCTCTCCAGGGTCCCAGGCGGAGGTCTTTCCCATCCCCTCCTGCCTGGTCCTTTTAACTGGAGATGCCAGGGATTGAACCTGGGACGTTCTGCATGCCAAGCAGAGGCTCTCCCACTGAGCCACAGCCCCACTTCATGGCTCTCCAGGGTCTCAGGCTGAGGTCTTTCCCATCCCCTCCTGCCTGGTCCTTTTAACTGGAGATGCCAGGGATTGAACCTGGGACGTTCTGCATGCCAAGCAGAGGCTCTACCACTGAGCTACAGCCCCACTTCATGGCTCTCCAGGGTCCCAGGTGGAGGTCTTTCCCATCCCCTCCTGCCTGGTCCTTTTAACTGGAGATGCCAGGGATTGAACCTGGGACCTTCTGCATGCCAAGCAGAGGCTCTCCCACGGAGCTACAGCCCCACTTCATGGCCCTCCAGGGTCTCAGGCGGAGGTCTTTCCCATCCCCTCCTGCCTGGTCCTTTTAACTGGAGATGCCAGGGATTGAACCTGGGACGTTCTGCATGCCAAGCAGAGGCTCTCCCACGGAGCTACAGCCCCACTTCATGGCTCTCCAGGGTCTCAGGTGGAGGTCTTTCCCATCCCCTCCGGCCTCGTCCGTATAACTGGAGATGCCAGGGATTGAACCTGGGACGTTCTGCATGCCAAGCAGAGGCTCTACCACTGAGCTACAGCCCCACTTCATGGCTCTCCAGGGTCCCAGGTGGAGGTCTTTCCCATCCCCTCCTGCCTGGTCCTTTTAACTGGAGATGCCAGGGATTGAACCTGGGGCCTTCTGCATGCCAAGCAGAGCCTCTCCCACGGAGCCACAGCCCCACTTCATGGCCCTCCAGGGTCTCAGGCGGAGGTCTTTCCCATTCCCTCCTGGCCTGGTCCTTTTAACTGGAGATGCCAGGGATTGAACCTGGGACCTTCTGCATGCCAAGCAGAGGCTCTCCCACGGAGCTACAGCCCCACTTCATGGCTCTCCAGGGTCTCAGGCGGAGGTCTTTCCCATTCCCTCCTGGCCTGGTCCTTTTAACTGGAGATGCCAGGGATTGAACCTGGGACGTTCTGCATGCCAAGCAGAGGCTCTACCACTGAACCACAGGCCCACTTCATGGCTCTCCAGGGTCTCAGGCGGAGGTCTTTCCCATCCCCTCCTGCCTGGTCCTTTTAACTGGAGATGCCAGGGATTGAACCTGGGACCTTCTGCATGCCAAGCAGAGGCTCTCCCACGGAGCTACAGCCCCACTTCATGGCTCTCCAGGGTCTCAGGCTGAGGTCTTTCCCATCCCCTCCTGCCTGGTCCTTTTAACTGGAGATGCCAGGGATTGAACCTGGGACGTTCTGCATGCCAAGCAGAGGCTCTACCACTGAGCCACAGGCCCACTTCATGGCTCTCCAGGGTCTCAGGCGGAGGTCTTTCCCATCCCCTCCTGCCTGGTCCTTTTAACTGGAGATGCCAGGGATTGAACCTGGGACCTTCTGCATGCCAAGCAGAGGCTCTACCACTGAGCCACAGGCCCACTTCATGGCTCTCCAGGGTCTCAGGCGGAGGTCTTTCCCATCCCCTCCTGCCTGGTCCTTTTAACTGGAGATGCCATGGATCGAACCTGGGACCTTCTGCATGCCAAGCAGAGGCTCTGCCACTGAGCTACAGCCTCACTTCATGGCTCTCCAGGGTCCCAGGTGGAGGTCTTTCCCATCCCCTCCTGCCTGGTCCTTTTAACTGGAGATGCCAGGGATTGAACCTGGGACCTTCTGCATGCCAAGCAGAGGCTCTCCCACGGAGCTACAGCCCCACTTCATGGCCCTCCAGGGTCTCAGGCGGAGGTCTTTCCCATCCCCTCCTGCCTGGTCCTTTTAACTGGAGATGCCAGGGATTGAACCTGGGACCTTCTGCATGCCAAGCAGAGGCTCTACTACTGAGCCACAGGCCCACTTCATGGCTCTCCAGGGTCTCAGGCGGAGGTCTTTCCCATCCCCTCCTGCCTGGTCCTTTTAACTGGAGATGCCATGGATCGAACCTGGGACCTTCTGCATGCCAAGCAGAGGCTCTGCCACTGAGCCACAGCCCCACTTCATGGCTCTCCAGGGTCCCAGGTGGAGGTCTTTCCCATCCCCTCCTGCCTGGTCTTTTTAACTGGAGATGCCAGGGATTGAACCTGGGACCTTCTGCATGCCAAGCAGACGCTCTCCCACTGAGCCACAGCCCCACTTCGTGGCTCTCCAGGGTCCCAGGTGGAGGTCTTTCCCATCCCCTCCTGCCTGGTCCTTTTAACTGGAGATGCCAGGGATTGAACCTGGGACCTTCTGCATGCCAAGCAGAGGCTCTCCCACTGAACTACAGCCCCACTTCGTGGCCCTCCAGGGTCTCAGGCGGAGGTCTTTCCCATCCCCTCCTGCCTGGTCCTTTTAACTGGAGATGCCAGAGATTGAACCTGGGACCTTCTGCATGCCAAGCAGAGGCTCTTCCACTAAGCTACAGCCTCACTTCATGGCTCTCCAGGGTCCCAGGTGGAGGTCTTTCCGATCCCCTCCTGCCTGGTCCTTTTAACTGGAGATGCCATGGATCGAACCTGGGACCTTCTGCATGCCAAGCAGAGGCTCTGCCACTGAGCTACAGCCTCACTTCATGGCTCTCCAGGGTCCCAGGTGGAGGTCTTTCCCAACCCCTCCTGCCTGGTCCTTTTAACTGGAGATGCCAGGGATTGAACCTGGGACCTTCTGCATGCCAAGCAGAGGCTCTCCCACGGAGCTACAGCCCCACTTCATGGCCCTCCAGGGTCTCAGGCGGAGGTCTTTCCCATCGCCTCCTGCCTGGTCCTTTTAGCTGGAGATGCCGGGGATTGAACCTGGGACCTTCTACATGCCAAGCAGAGGCTCTTCCACTGAGCCACAGTCCCACTTCATGGCCCTCCAGGATCCCAGGTGGAGGTCTTTCCCATCCCCTCCTGCCTGGTCCTTTTAACTGGAGATGCCAGGGATTGAACCTGGGACCTTCTGCATGCCAAGCAGAGGCTCTCCCACTGAGCTACAGCCCCACTTCATGGCTCTCCAGGGTCCCAGGCTGAGGTCTTTCCCATCTCCTCCTGCCTGGTCCTGTTAACTGGAGATACCAGCGATTGAATCTGGGGACTTCTGCGTGCAAAGCGGAGGCTCTTCCACTGAGCCATAATCCTTCCCCATGGCATCGATAATGCCCTAGAGTCCACCCTCCAAAGCAGCCATTTTCTCCAGGGGGACTGACCTCTGTCATCTGGAGACGAGCTGAAATTCTGGGAGGTCTCTCCAGCTACCCCCTGGAGGTTGGCATACCTAAACAGGGGTCTTGCCGCTCCTGAAAGAAGAAGAAGTTTTCATTCAGCATGGAACCGAGGCCCTCCTCCCTCCACGGGTGAGAAAGAGCGTGGGGCAGCAAGGCCTGTTTTGCTCATTTGGGTCGCCGGCCTGGCACGGATCTCTTCTCGTCCTCACTGAGGAAGTCGAATAGTTTCCTCCGAGCACAGCTGGGATTAGTTTAAAAGCGTTTTGGAAAGCCGAGCTGGAAAAGCCTCCGGCTGCGGCACGAACGGTTCCCCTCCTGAACATTTCCACCCCCTTCCTTGTATCTATGTCTGTGTGTGTGTGGGGGGGGGGTTGTTCCCTAAATTAATTCCGCTTAAACGAAAGGCGCAATAAGAAAAACAGGATGGAGAATCTGCTGGGGGAAACGTCAGATCTTTGCTCAGCGGCTCTTTTTCCTCGAGGACCACCTGAGAAGAAAATGTGGGGAGGGGGAGGTGACTGGCGTCGCAAATGTTAGTCCTTCTTGCAGCCACTGGGGTTGCCATCCTCCAGGTGGCACCTGGAGGTCTCCCGCTATTACGGTTCATCTCCAGACGGCAGAGATTGTTTCTCCTGGAGAAAATGGTTGCTTTGGAAGGTGGAGTCTATGGCGTTATACCTTCCCCTCCGGAAAGCCAGTTTGGCGCAGTGGTTAGGAGTGCAGACTCTGATCTGGGAGAACCGGGTTTGATTCCCCGCTCCTCCACATTCAGCTGCTGGTGTGACCTTGGGTCAGTCACAAGCAGTGCTCCCTCTGAGTTTGCATGAGCTAGCTCACCATTTTTTAGCCCCCAGCTCACATATTTTTGTCTTAGCTCAGGAAGGGATGGCTCCAGAGCAAATTAATTTATGCAGCAGCCAAATCACTCGCTCACAACTTTAATGCCAGTAGCTCACAAAGTAGAATTTTTGCTCACAAGACTCCACAGCTTAGCGGGAGCGTTGGTCACAAATACTCTCGGAGCTGTTCTCACAAGGGTGGTCCTCGGGAGAGCTCTCTCAGCCCCGCCTACCTCACAGGGTGTCTTTTGTGGGGAGGGGAAGGGAAAGGAGATTGTACGCCACTATGAGACTCCTTCAGGTAGTGAAGCGTGGGGGTATAAATCTTCTCCTCCTTCTCCTCCTCCTCCTCATCTGGGAGAAATGGGTTTGATTCCCCACTCCTCCACATGCGGCTGCTGAGTGACTTTGGTTCTCAGAGCTGTTCTCTCAAGAGCAGTCCTCGAAAGAGCTCTCTCCGCCCCACCTGCCTCACAGGGTATCTGTTGTGGGGAGAAAAGGGAAGGAGATTGTAAGCCACTCTGAGATTCCAGGTGAATAACGGGGGATAAATCCAATCTCCTCCTCCTCCTCCTCCTCCTTCCCCAAACCCAGCCCTCCCCGGGCTCCGCCCCCAAACCCCAGAGAAGGCAACCCTAGACGACCTATGGGCAAGTTCTGATCCCAATTGCTCTCCGCTGGTTTCACCTCTAGATTGATGATCTGAGGGCCAAGGAGGCCCTCTCTAGGGGCCCGAATTTGCTTGGAATTCTGACAAAATGGCTGCTGGAGGGGCGGAGCCAACCACAAAATGTCAGGGTGCGAGGTTACAGATGAAGAAGAAGAGTTTGGACTTATACCCCGCCCTTCACTGCCCAAAGGCGTCTCAGAGCGGCTCACAACCTCCTTTCCCTTCCCCTCCCCACAACAGACACCCTGTGAGGTAGGTGGGGCTGAGAGAACTTCTGACAGAAACTGTCCTTGAGAGAACAGCTGTGCCAGAGCTTGTGACAGACCCAAGGTCACATCAGCAGGTGCAAGTGGAGGAGTGGGGGAATCAAACCCGGTTCTCCCAGATTAGAGTCCACGCACTGAACCACGACACCAAACTGGCTCTAATAGTACCTCTACGGCCTTTCCAACAGAAACTCTGTTGAACGGGGATGCCTTTCAAACTGCGCAGCCAATCAGAAGCCCTGTTGCCAAACAGCCCCACCTGCCCCCACCCAATTTTCTAAAAGAACTCGGTGGGACCAGCTGCTCTAGTGGCTAACTTTTACGCTAAACCCTTTGGTTATCCTAACAGGGCGGAGTGGGGTTGGGTTTGGGTGCAATGCTTCCTTTCAGCTGTGGATTCCTGTGAGCAAGAATTCTACTTTGTGACTGGCGTGAAAGTTGCGAGCCGGCGATTTGGCTGCTGCATCAATGAGTTTGCCTCTGGAGCCCTCCTTCCCGAGCAAAGGCAAATATGTGTGAGCCGGAGGCTAAAAAACTGTGAGCCGGCTCACACTAACTCAGCTTAGAGGGGACGCTGGTTGGGTGGGTCGTGTTTCAAATTCCCTATCTTCGGGAGAACTCTTTTCTCCACTGATGTAGTCTTCTGAGCCACCTCTGTGTGTCTGAGCACTGCAGGGGATTTGGAGCCCACATTCAAAGGCACACAGTTCACACCGGGTGACGCTCAGAGCGCATCCGACGTTTCCGGCTATATTTCGGGGCTGTTCTTCTCATCAAGGAATCTCTGCTAGGCTTCTGCAGAACATCGGGCTCTCCTGAAACATAATTTGGAAACCTCTAGATCACGGGATCTGCTCAGCGCCTTCCAGTCCCCTGATCCTGTTAAAAAAAAGATTATTTCTTTTGGATAATTCTGTTTTTAAAAACAAAATCAAGGTCTGCAGCAGTGCTCCCTCTAAGCTGCGGAGTCCAGTGAGTAAAAATTCTACTTTGTGAGCTAAAGGCATTAAAGTTGTGAGCGAGCGATTTGGCTGCTGCGTCAATTAGTCTGCTCTGGAGCCACCCTTCCTGAGCTAGGACAAAAGTGTGTGTGAGCCGGAGGTTAAAAAGCTGTGAGCCAGCTCACACTAACTCAGCTTAGAGGGAACGCTGGTCTGCAGATAATGAACGAGAGAGGGACGGTCCGTCGCAAAAAGGGAGAGTCCCAAAACATCAAGGGATCCAGAGGAAAATGTTATTTAAACTTAATAGAAGCGGAGGAATGGGAAGAGAAAGAGGTGACAGCCAAAATTTGTGAAGTGTGGGAGGAAAATCACAAGACTGGAGTATCTGGCGCTAGGAACCCCCGCACTCTCCGGGCAGCCAGCGGCTTAAACTTTTCTCCAGCAAACTTGACTCGCAGGCAATGTTTCTCTAGCAATGCTCCCTCTACGCTCTAGAGTCTTGTGAGCAAAAATTCTATTTTGTGAGCGACTGGCATTAAAGTTGTGAGCAAGCAATTTGGCTGCTGCATAAATTAGTTGGCTCTGGAGCCCTCCTTCCTAAGACAAAAATCTGTGAGCTGGAGGCTAAAAAACTGTGAGCTAGCTCACAGTAACCCAGCTTAGAGGGAACACTGCCTCTGAGCTGTGGAGTCTTGTGAGCAGAAATTGAAAAATTGTGAGCAAAGATTTCCCCCATTCTTTGCCTCCCCAATCTGCCCCTGGCCACCTGTCCGGGGGGGAGAGAGTCCTGCCCCCGCAGAGCCCTGTCACGCCTGATGTGCCCGGTGCAATGAGGTCACCCAGAAGTGACGTCATCGCACCAAGCATGTTGTGCAGGGGACGCTCTAGCATTTGGGTAAAAACTCTATGGTGATCATAGAGGTTTATTTACTCAAACGCTAGAGCATCCACTGTACGACGTGCCCGGCCTGATGACGTCACTTCCGGGTGATATCGTCGCTTTGCACGTGTACCAGAAGACTCCAGGAGCCGGGCCGGAGCCCCCCCTCCCACCGGGACCCAAGTATTTTGAGTAAAAGATAATATCGTTAATCGGGTCTGCCTCTGTCCTTTATAAAGTTTATATCTCCAGTTCCCGGCATGACATTTTATGGCGCGCACGGCCTGGCCCGACAAAGTGACGTTTATGTCGGATCTGGCCCTTGTCACCAATGAGTTCGACATTCATGGCTGGGCTCTGTGGCATGGTCCCCTTCTGAGGTCCCTGTCCTCCTCAGGCTGCACCTCCAAATCTCCAGGAATCTCCCAACCTGGAGCTGGCAACCTGACAGCTGAGCTGCCCCATCTCAGTATCTGCCGACACCAGCCTTGAGCCAGATGCCTCCCTTGCTCTTGACCTCTGGGAGTCAGCCAGAGCCCCGCGCTGCACGATCCACGCCTTCCATGCGGCACCCCACACTCTCTCTTAGCCGGGGAACCAGCCCCGCCTAGTCATATGTGGGCTGAGTTGTCTGCTTAGCAGAGAAGGGGCCTCTGCACGTGCCCAGAGACCTCCTTGCTCTTCTGGGCTGCACCCTGGGCCTGCAAACAGATTCCGGGCTCCA